>JBBPTG010000151.1:0-59175 GCA_038093975.1 Chalciporus piperatus
CTCTGAGACAACTTGACCTTGAGGTACCATGAGCTAAAGAAGGCAAGAGATTATACCACCTCACATACCGATGCTTCCTAGGCTCAGCATTCCGAGGTACCATAGAGATGTGAAAGCTTTGGAAGACAGTGGATGCCAAGCCTTCCTGTCCACAAAGAATACACCATAAGTCACAATCGAGATGGCTATCAGGTTGTAAGAAATTGCAGTGGCAATCGGTGCGCCGATGAAACCAAGTCGTACTGGAGCAGGTCCCCAAACTGGAACGGGTTAGTTCGTGCACCCGACGGTTCGCGCGCGCATACCAAGAAGATAATTCAAAGTGATATTGATGGGTGCGACGGCCATTATAATGCGTGTAGGCACCGTGAACAGTCCTTAAATTCATGAAACAGTTCAATTCTCAGAGATATTATACCAGTGACCGCGGACTCACCTTGTGCCTGGAAATATCGTCTTTGTGGCATTTTCACTTTCGGTGAGTCATAAGGGAACAACTGAGAGATTGCGCACCTGGCAATACAGCCTACAGCATACGCTGGCAATCCCAGGGATGACCACCTTAAGTAGACAGATGCAAGTCTAGCGACCTCTGGATCCTGCCTAAGAAAGAGTAGCAACGGCTCGCCGTTGAACCAAACAAAATAGATGGGCTAGCAGAAGAAATGAAACGTAGGATAAGTGAACCATCAAAAGCTCTTACGATCAAGCATGCACTAGTTAGAACCACTGCCCAGTCAACAATGTCAGTTTGGATTAGAAAGATAATAATCCAGATGACGCACACATTCGTTGGGTCCAGAGGCCAACGAGTTCTGGCTTGTCGGAGGTCCACGCACTAGGCAGGACAGTATCCAAAGTGCTGGCCAGACCCTGAATGATGCTAAAACCTGTGACATTGACGGTCATGAAACCGATCGTCGCTGCAGCTAGCGCAATTGTCGAAAGATGACCGATAGATATAACAGAAGCAAGTATCATGCTATATTCCAGAATTTGTGTTCTGAAGAGCTGGAGGATAAGTACACTCGTCGTGAAGGGGAGATGAAACTAAAACAGACCCGAATACAGGTAGGGCATAACGGGCAAGCGTAAGACATTCCTCCCAGACCATTTGTGATGGTTTGGTGGTATCTTCCACCCAATCACCTTCAGCGACGGATGCGCTGGCAGGTGAAAGCAAGGGTGTATGTTCGGTGATCTGCATATTAGGCTGCAGGTATGAAGTATCTATAACTGGCCCATGTCCAGACACGCCGTCAAATGCCATTCCAGTGAGAGGTTCGGGTATCGCAGTCGGACAAGATTCCAAAGTTGAAAATTTGTGGGTATAGTGTTGAGGTAGTCTGGAAAAAAAGGGAACGTATACTCTTGCCGACTTCCAAGCCGTTGAGCGCTGGAAGTCTGGGACAAATGACTTGAGATGTTGATTCAAAAGAGCGTGCCCCCCTGTGCGGACCCGTTGAGCAATCTCGTGAGAATCGAATCTCCAAGTCCATACCAAATCTAAGCGCTCTGATGAGTCTGATCTAGTCAGAATCACCTTGCTTCGAGAACGCTAACTGGCCACGGTATAGTGGAAGTTCAAAGAAGAGTCCCATCAATACCGCATGTCGGGCCGCCGGATAAATTAAAACCCGGCACGAACACCATCACGTGATACGCGTTGAATTGGTGGTTCGCGTTCAGAGAATTCGAGCTGAGGAACATCAAGACTGTTTCAGGCCGTTTAGAGACGCGTACGAAACTGCGAACAATGAGCACGGCCGACGACGACAGCTCTGAGTGGTCCATAGAAATTTTCGACGGAAACTGCGCGCCTTGCAAAACTACAAAGCCGGTCAAACAAACACCTCCGACAAGCACCACGACCGACTCGAACCCGACGTCCAGACAGTACGTTCCGCAATGAACGTTCTTCGCCAGCAGTTTTTCAACCAAGTGTCGTGTCCACACAGAATCCATCCCTTCTTCTTAAAGGATTTCTCGACAAAGGCCGGAGTCTCCGAAAGGAAAGAAGCCAACCCAGCTGGCCAAGCGGTGAAGCACAAACGGTCAAAGTATATCCTCCAATCATCGGGGAATGTTACCTCAACATCCTCGGAAGTTCCACCTACATCACGGAAGTCGATAAAGGGAAGCCGTCATGCCAGCGCGCTGGCTTCCCAGTGAGTTCTTTGCTTTCGAAAAATGAGCCAGGACCTGACTTCTCTCCGCTTGACAGTGATCTTCCCGTAGTACACGCACAACCTCCGAAGCTTCGGAAGACACGAGATAAACCACGTGATGCCGAGACTCGTTGGGCCCCACAAATCCGAAGGGATACACCAAGTTCAAGCTCATCATTACCAGCCAGCTCAACTACCCTCAAGAACGATGAACAATTGTCCCTTCCGATCTACAATTTCATGGACTATGAGAGTCCCCCCGCGGTAGTGTATACCCGAAGCGAAAATGAGGCAAACGAACTCGTACAAACTTTGAGAGGGTAAGCTAGCAGTGATACATAGCTATCGCCCCCACACTGAAATTTTGCAGCCCTCTTGGCTTCGACCTCGAATGGCGAGTCATGTGGCAGCCGGGTGCGCAAGAGAGACGAGCAGCCCTGGTGCAGCTGTGCGACCGTCACACTATCTTGCTTATACAAGTCAGTAGCATGAAAAGTAAGACTTCCGAATCTTCCTGCTCTGCTGTATGTTAAGTTTATCTTCTGACAGGGTTTCCCAAGAAAGTCCTTGTGAGTGGTTGCGCTCCCTTCCCGTTTACATGGCTTGACATATACACAGGATGTCATAGAATCCCCAAACATCGTGAAAACAGGTGCCAACATCCTCAGTAAGTCTCTTGGACTTCAAACCTGATGACATGCTGACACTCTTCTTTCGCTCAGACGATGGTGAAAAACTATATCGAGACTTTGGGATTCGTGCAAAGGGTCTCGTGGAGCTCGGAGCTTTTGCAACCAAAGCTGACGACAAGTTCAGCACTGTCTACGACCGCGAGATTGTCAGCCTTGCGAAGATGGTGGCCATGTATCTCGAGAAGACGTTGACCAAGGGCAAGGTACGCACCTCAAACTGGGAGGCCCATCTCACTCCCAAGATGGTCGAATGTGAGTTACTCCCATCCCCTGACTCGCATGTGGTCGTAACACTTTCCTGTCTTGGCTACATTTAGATGCCGCCAACGACTGTCACTGTGCGCTCATGGTGTACCATAGATTGCACGACATTGCAACTCAAGATGGGAAGAACCTGAATGTGGCAGCATATTCATGTCAAGTCGAGCCGCGCTCACTCAAGCTCAAAGACGTGACGCCCAGTCTTCCACAAACCCAGATCGCGCAACCCCCTTCGGCACCGCTACCCGATTACTGTATACCCGAACCTCTTCGACCACAATGGCTACGCTCATATAAACTATGGCATGTAGACCAGATGTCTCTTCAAGAGATGTGTATGAAGCTAAGGACGGCTGGGAGAGTCGAGCCACTGAAAGAGAGCACAGTCATGTGAGTCGGGTATCCTCGGAGAATGGTGTCGGACTGACTGTGGTCTCAGCTCTTACATCATGGGTGCCTTGCAGGCGGACCCCAAGTTACCGTTCGATATGAGACGATTGAAGGAACTCGTTCGCATGGAGGCAAGCAGCTGGCAACGACATCGACAGTGGATCGCGTCGAGAGAGTGAAGGTTTTATTTGTATCTATAGACGTACTGTATATCTCTTTTTCGTGCATATACTATCCCATCTCGGTGTTACTGTTATTGAATCCAGTTTTCATGTTGTTCGACTTCTCAAAGACGAGTTCCTGGTGTAGATTTGGACACCCAGTTCAGTAACTCACAAAACTAGTTATAATTGCGGTCCTTTCAGCTACGTTGGTCGAAACGCACCCTTTCTTACCTCGGATCAACCTCGGATGATGGGTGCCACCAATCAATGACCATGTACTGCATCCGGAACCACTGACAGGGGCCGACTCCGTGGTAAGTTTTTTGGACCTGGCGAACTCCTTAGTATCCTATACCTCCGGGGCTATCCCGGCGAGAGTTGTGTTAGGAGGGAGTTGACTGTATCATGGCTGTAGTCGTAGTCCTTTCAAGTCTCCTGGTGGGTGTAGCCTTTATATGGAGTTTCGTCGCTAAACCACACGTAAGTCAAAGTTACTATCCTGCCAGTGATCAACCATCTCGTTACTGATGCGCCCCGCAGAATGCCATAGCTGTCGCAGGGATATCTGACCCCATCCTTTCGTACATCACATGCATAAAATTCCTTGCTCGCGCCCCGAACTTCATTGAAGATGCATACCAGCGCGTCAGTCAACCATAAATTTCATATGACCTTGTCTTTTCAGACTGACCAGGTCCGCGCAGCTACGGTCCAGTACCAAAATGTTTCAATTCCGTGTCATGAACGATTGGCGCGTGATCGTGCATGATAAGCAAGCCATGTCCGAGGTCTTCGATTCCGAGAAACTTTTGTTCATCCCAGGGGTCTGCGACGTGAGTTATCCGACTTTTCTGGTGCTTGATTCCGTTCTCAGTCAAGTCCTGTTTGGCGGGTTTTCAGCTGTACCAGTTTGGCTATACTGTGCACCCATCCCTCAGTCGAAATGCGGAAATCTATCGTCCGTATCTAAGATACATTCTCGCTAACCTCGACAATTTCCTCCCGGATATGTTGAAAGAAATCGAGTTGACGTTCGAAAGCAAGCTTTCGGTGAACGATGGTATGTATCTCTCGTCTATCTACGTTTAATGCCATGTATACTCAGACTTAAAGCAGGTCGATTCAATGTTCCGAAAGTCATGACAGAGGCAGTGTTCAGAGCACTGAATGTCATGCTAGTGGGATCTCATCTCAGTTGGTTTCGCTTCGTTTTACGTCGCATAGTGCTGTCGACTGACGTTTCCGCATTACGCTCCAGCCAGGAACCCAGAATTCGAAAAGGAGATGCTCGGTGCTGTTCAAGGGATCCTCGGAACGGGATTGGTGCTCAAGCTAAGTCCTCGTTTCGTTAGACCGTAAGCACATTTCCCGGTATCCCTCACAAAGAGACTGAGCGTCCGACTGGTGACAAGAGTTTTGCACAAGTTCTTGTGTTTGTTCATGCCTACCACTGCAAAGTCCCACAAGATGATGCTCGATGAGATCCAACGGCGAAAGCACGAAGTCGGCCAAGGATTAGGGGAATGGGATTCTTGTGGGGTATTTTGTTTTCTCTCGTTTTTGCGTGGCAAACTAAGACTCACGAACAAATAGATTGACGTCCTCTCTCAGTTCGCACGGGACAATAGACTTACAGATGACGAAAACATGATGGCCATTCACTTCATCATCCTCAACCTTGCAGGAACATTCAGTACCATCCTGGTTAGTCTGCAGGTCCTTCATCACTTATGCACTATAGTTGTCTTACATCCTGTCATAGACGGCGACACAGGTTATATTCGACCTGATGCAACAAGAAGGCTGTCTGTCCCGCATCAGGGAAGAGTTAGAAGCTGCCATCAACCACGAATCCAAGGACCAAGGCGAGCTCACCCCAGAAGTGCTCGCATCATGTACCTACCTCGACGCGTTCCTCAAAGAAAGTATGCGACTATGCAATCTTGGAGTCCGTGCGTACCTGTTCCCCTGTGTCTTTTTCCTCCGTTCCGGATTTGGCCCCTGATATGTTCGATGATCAGTTCACATCACCCGTGTAGCAACCAAAGAGTTTACCTTCTCCAACGGTGTGAGGCTCACTCCTGGGACCACAGTGTCCATTCCGACGGGCTGGACCCACCACAACGCCGCGGTATACCCTGACCCATACACGTTCGACCCGTCGCGATTCATGTCGGAAGATCAAAGTCAGGCAGATCCGGCAAACTTGAACCCGGACTACCTATTCTTCGGGTATGGAAAACGCGCCTGGTAAGCATGGGCTCGTTTCCATCCATCGTGATGATCCTCGGGCATGAGTTAACTGTGAATCTCTTACTTATCAGCCCGGGGAGAAATCTCGCCATTCGCACCATCAAGAGCATCGTGGCACATCTCGTGCTCAATTATGATATCGCGTGGGTGCAGCCGGGCTTCGAACCAAAGGCTGCCTGGATGATGTATTACCGAGTCCCGGATCTCAAGGCAGAGATTGTGATTTCGAAACGCACACAAAGAGAGGTGTGAGCCTGGCCCTGCACGAACTCTTATAGGTCATAACTCTACCTGTACACTGGCATACTCGAGGTTGTAAATTCCGACTGCTGACATGCTCTAACACGAATGTATTCGATCTGATAATTAGATTGTTATAAGGTAACGAATGGTCCATGTCAAAACAGCCATCAACTGTCTACCTTTGCGATTTTGGTTATGCGACCGAGGTCAACTGCGAGCGCCGCGCTCGCCAGGGCGAATTTGAGAGCGGTGATGAGTCCAAACCACGGGTTGAGCTGTAGACTGAGATCAATTGAGCAATTTGCCTCTTGACGGGAGCTACGCACTTATCCCAAGCCGCTAGCTTACAAAGGGAGGATAGGTATTCGGTGATCGAAACGCGCCTTTTCTGACCTCCGGAAAGACCTGGGATGGTTGCTCGAGTCCAAAGATACGCAGAAGATTTTCTGTTACAAATCTGACATGTTCCTCCCTGGTCTGGTTGCCTAATCGGCGAGGAGGGGTCCTCATTATGGAGGCGAATTCCAATGTCTGTTGAACTGTAAGGGTGGGGAAGTTGACATCGTCCTCTGGGAAGTATAAAAATCCCCGCGATACTTCTGCTCCATAGTTCCTCGAGATCAATGCTTCCTCGGCGATAGCAGCAGTACCGGGTGCCTGCACCACCTTTCCTGAATACTGAGATGAAATTCTCCGCAGCTCCCTGGTAGCACCAGGGCCAAAGTAATCTAGATGGACACGAGTTGGAGTGGTAACACTTGGACGCGAGTTAGTAGACTCGTCTCGGTTCTTGCATGGTAAGAAAGAATTGAACCAGTGAGCCTGGCTGTTGTGTTCCCTTGTAGTACTCAGGGTCGACTTGATCGACGACAATGACGAGTTTTGACCAAGAACCAATTACTAATTACTTCGGGGCCCGAAGTAGTGATTACATAATTTTCTCAACACCAACTGGGGAAACGAGTTGCCCTTGATTATCGATCGACCATCCTCGAAGCCATGTCTTCTGCTGAAGAAGACTACAACGATGTCGACCACTCGTCTGCAGCTCTTGATGGCAAGAAAAGACGAGTTCAACGTGCGTGTGACATGTGTCGTCGCAAGAAGAGTCAGTATTGGTCTTTCGTCATGCAAACTGACAAGCGCTCATAATAACTCGCCCGCCGCGCCCCGCATCTATCCTCCCGGCAGTTCGCTGTAAGCCATACGTATATGCTTCCGGATGCTGTTCCTTTGGTCTGACATATACATCAAAGGTGATGGCGGCCAGATGCTGGCTAACCGATGTTCTAATTGTGTAGCATACAATCTCGAGTGTACCTATGTCGAGGCTGCAAAGGTGTGTATCTTCAATGCTCTTCCCCACGACATTAATGCTCCTCCTAATCTCTTAGAAACGCGGCCCTCCGAAAGGGTTGGTTTGCCTATATACAACCAATGGGTTAATATTAACACGCGTTGATCGGTGGTCAGGTATATCGACAGTCTTGAAACCCGTCTCCAGAAGATGGAGAAGCTCCTTGACAGAGTGCGTGTTCGCCAACCGTTGAACTAGCGTGCCAGACGAACACCTCTCTTTGGTAGATATGTCCGGACGCCGATTTCTCTCCGGAGCTAGGTGGCGGTCCGCTCGACAGAGAGACTTGGCAGAAAGGGAACACGGATCACTCCGGTTCTAGACATTTCATGCACGCTTCGGCTTCACGTGGCGCTGCTCATTCCCCCATCGACGACTTAATACCCAGTGACGATGACGGTGTAGTCACGCTCCAACTCTCGGACAGTTTCAGGTCGATGGGCTTGAATCCCCAGCACGCCCGCTTCTTTGGGAAGTCCAGCGGTACCACGCTCATGAAAAATGCGATTAGTTTGAAACGTGAATTTACTGGGGCCGGCGACACTCGACCAGAGGAATATCTTCAGTCGTTCGACGAGACGTGTTACCCTGTAAGCTTGGTCGCACCAATTGAAGAACATTGACGCTGATCCTTCTCTAAAGTGGGAGCTCGCAGCAAGAAAGATCACAGAGCCCGAGTACACATTCCCTGACCAAGCCTTGGGCACATCATTAGTAAACCTTTACTTCGTTCATCTCAACTGCATAACACCTCTCCTGCACCGCCCTAGCTTTGAGCGTAAGATCATGCAAGGAAAGCACTTGGCCGACCCTTCTTTCGGCGCCGTCTACCTTATGGTTTGTGCAGTTGCCTCGCGCTTTTCGGACGATCCACGCGTTTTCTTGGACAACGTTGAAGACAGTAACCCGGAGCTCTCGGCTGGGTGGAAGTATTTTCGGCAGGTGCACATGGTGAGAAGCACTTTGCTCGGTCCCCCTGGTCTAGAGGATCTACAGATCTACTCAGTAGGCATTTGTCTCTACCGTTCTCTTGTTTGGTCCTCACGCAGTCGCAGCTCTGTATACTGTTTCTGCATGGGATATCAGCTCCGCAAGCGTGCTGGACCGCCGTTGGAATAGGTATCCGGCTTGCTCAGGACGTTGGGGCTCACAGGAGAAAATCATATGCCGATCGGCCATCTTCTGAAGGCGAGCTGTGGAAACGGGCTTTTTGGTAACCTTGGAGACCTCTTTTCGTCTATTTTCCGGTTGTCTAACATCTGGTCCCAGGGTGCTGGTTATGCTTGATCGTCAAGTAAGTTCGTCTTTGGGACGGCCGTGCGCAATTCAAGATGAAGAGTGGGTTCATTTTTGCTTTCGAAGATCCTCTGCTTAATGTCCAGCAGTTTTGACCTCGATTACCCAATTGAATGCGACGACGAGTATTGGGAACATCCAGACCCTGAGAAGGCTTTCAAGCAGCCCCCTGATCGACCTTCCACACTATCTTTCTTCATTAGTTTCCTCAAGCTCAACAATATACTCTCCTTTGCTCTCCGGACAATAGTATGTCTCTCTCCGTTAATTAGCATATCGCAGGCTGACTATGCCATACAGTACTCGATCAATAAGTCGAAAGTATTTTTGGGATTCGTTGGCCAACAATGGGAACAGGGAATTGTTGCAGAATTAGATTCCACTCTCAATAATTGGATTGATGGTGTACCAGATCACCGTAAGTAATTGCTACAGGCATATAATTCGAGCTCTGCCTGACGTTGCATCTAGTACGTTGGGACCCTACCCGGGACCCAAATTCCCCCTTTTTCCTGCAGTCGAGCATGTTATACGCGAATTACTACGAGGTCCAAATATTTATCCATAGGCCGTTCATCCCTTCCCCTCGCAAACCCTCTCCACTTTCCTTCCCTTCTCTCGCCATTTGCACGAATGCAGCTCGTTCGTGCAGTCATGTCATTGACATATACAGGAGACGGTCTGGAAACCCTTGTCCCTTCCTACTGGTATGGGCGGCGTTATGCGTTGCAGGATAGCATTGCTGAATTTTCTGCGTTAGATGCCCGCCTTTACTGCCGGCATCGTGCTTTTGCTGAATATCTGGGGAGGGAAGCGGTCTGGGCTATCGATCGATCCATCAAAGGAGATGGCTGACGTGCACAAGTGTATGGGTGTTTTGAAGGCTTGTGAGAATAGGTATTTTTTTCCGCAGTTGCTCTGCACGATACGCGCTGACCGACGTCTGTCTCTGTAGATGGCACCCCGCAGGAAGATTCTGGTCCGTCATTGGCAAAGTAGCTGGTTAACGGCTTTGAGCTTATGCGTTGTTTTTACAGGGACATCCTCTACGAGCTCGCATCTGTCGGGGAACTTCCTCTACCACAACCTAGTCCTAAGGGAGGGACGAAACGTGAAAGAGATCCCGACGACAACCCTATACGGACTACACGCCGTCCTTCACCCCAGGAAACCCGTGTACTAATCGGAACACGTCGCGCTCCCCCTGAGCTGCCAGTTCAGTCCCAACAACCCCTCCAACAACCACAACAGCAGCAGCAGCAATCGCAACCACAGCAGCAACAGCAACCACAACAATCCCACCCACCAGCAACGTACAATCTTCCATTGTATAGCAATGACCTCGGACGACTTCCGTTATATGGACAAGTGAACTTTCCTGTCAATGGATCTCCCTCTGGGACCTCGACCGCGTCGATGTCCCCGCAGGACCACCCCCCGGCTGCGTGGTTTGCATCATTGGCGGGGGGAACACAGCACACTGGTCCCGCCCAAGTACCAGAGCATGGATTCGTCCCCACGGGGACGCATATGATGGATGAGATGTTCTATGACCAACTTACGAGCCCTTACGGTTTCGCCCCGCTTGTCGATGGCTCAAGCACGAATGTACACCCGGGACTGAGTGCGAGCCCACTGGATTTGCAAGCGCTCGCGCTCGCGCCGAGTGGAATGCTTTCTGAGGAGACGGACACGATCGCGATGTGGTCGGCGGCGCCGAGTGGGTTTGGGTACGTGATTGGGGTTTTGGTTTTGTTTGACGTGGGTTTGCTGACCAAGTGACGTTGACGTGTGCTTTTTTTTGTGTGGGCAGGGTGAGCGATTGGGGGATGTACCTCGCGAGTGTGTCGGGGATGGTCCACCCTGACGGATCGGCGGCGGCATCAACACCCCACTCTCATCCTGAGTCAAGACATACACAAGGGTATTGAAGCATTCGAGAGCGTAAGAACGCTTGGGTGTATAAGGTTCAAAGGTCAGTCGGCTGCGCTACCAGGGGAATTTATTGTGTTTTGACTGACATCTGATCGAAAAATGTCAGACTGTGAAGGGGGTGTACAGTTGTAATTGTACGAGCTATGTACTGTGATTTGAAGACAATTTTTATACAACATCGATGCATTATCAAGAGAATCGACCCGCACGAAACGCAACATTGTGACGAAAAGCGAAAGTACATGGTATTTGTAACAAAGAAGGTGTAATCAGAACCAAGCTGACGTTAGCCAGAAGCTCCAACAGTCCCTAACCTTGGCTTGATCGTGTAGTATACCTCAACCTGAAACAAGGCCAGTTCCGATGTGGGATTGTTGGGATCACTGACAAAGACGCTCAATGTGTCGTTGGGCGTTACGTCCGAGAGCGCAAGGCTGTGTTTCCCATCTAGACTTGCCGCAGGAGTGCAATCATCCCATACATCAAACTTCAAGTGACTCTGCCAAGTCTCCAGCTTGAGGTTCGGCAAAGGATGGACTGGTACTCTGTACGTGACCCTTTCACGCTTAATCCGAACTGAGATATTAGGGCGAAATGGCATCATCCAGTCTTGAGACGATCGATGATCCCTCAGCTATCTATATGTTGCCAGACAAGGGCGCACTCACCGCGGCGATCGGAACGAAACTTGCACGATATTGCGATCCTACGAGGTACCCAAGCAACCGGGCCGAATGCTCCGCGGGACAAAGGTAATGGTATCCGTTCCCCAGGATAGCTGATTCCCTGCCGTATGTCCTTTCTAACTATCTTCGTGTATGCCCAATACTCCGCCATGTCCATGACGAGGCTAGCGATGGAAGCTGACAACTCGCCCTTGTGAGCGAGTTGGAGAAGGTTGTAGACACGGGCGACGTCGCAAAAAGTGTGTTTGGGTCTTGAAAGAGACCGCTCGTAGGCTTCGGCGGCATTGCGATACCAAGGTAAATCAGATGCCCATTCGAGATCTTCCAATGCCAGGGGATTCACTTCGGAAAAGCTCGCTCCAAGGTCGAGAAGGCAGGGGATAATCGCCCGGATACAATAATGTGAATGTGAATGGAGAAGGATGCAGAGCGGGGTAAATCCCTTGTTGTCGAGTCTATTGATGTGCTTCGGGAGGTTGTATCCTGTCTCCTGCAAGAGCTTGAGACCATCCATGAATTGGGTCTCCATGACTTCGCCCGATCGCTGCAAAGCGTGGTAACAGAGGCGGTGGAGAAGGTCATGATTGTTTCCATAATGATCCCCGTATGACAATTGAGACACATCCGTATCTGACTCCAAAGGATAGGCTAGGAGGGTTCGAGCGATGGAAAAAAGACCATGCTCGATTGCGATATGCCATGGCTTACGTCCTGATGAGTTCGGGGCGAGAGGGTCGCATCCGTTCTTCAAGAGGAATGTGACTATAGGAGGGAGCTTGGTATACGAGTGTGGGATTCTCTCTGGAAGCAGCAGGCAATGCAATGCATTCTCGCCGTTCACTGTTTCTGATCGACAACTTGCACCATATCGCTCGACCAGCGGAGCGAGAAGTGCTTCCACTATACCCTCTATTTCCCAACCCATTACAACGTGATTGATGATGTCAACGGGGAGCTTGGCGCCCTGGGCGATGAAGAGTTCGATGGAGCGGATCGACAGCTCATGAGCAGCGACAAGATGTATTGGTGTCTGTCCAGCGTGGTTTGATTGGTTGATGTTGCATCCATTTTCGACCAAAAGTCGGACTGCGCTGAACATCAACTCTTGATCGCGGAAACGTGAACTTGAGTGGGGTGCAAGATTATGGAGTGCATTACATCCCTGAGAATCCTGTATATCCGCAGCGACACCACTGTCGATGAGGAAATGAAGCATGTCAAGCATGGGACCCTCGGGTATAAGAAGGTCGAGATTTGAAGTTGCATGGATGATGGAGTTGGATGGCAACTGGAAACCGCGTTTGAGCAGCCATTGGACCAACGTAACCGAATGGGCCCGAAGAGCGAGATGGAACGTTGACAAACCGCCTTCATCAAGCATCATAGGGTCGCACCCTGCTGTTACCAACATGCGACAGATCTCGATTCGATCATCGGAGAGCCGCAGGACAGGACTCGTTGAAAGGACCTGATGCAAGGACGTTTGGCCTTCAAACCCCAACATTGTGGGGTCTGCGCCGTTTTCCAGGAGAATGCGTACGACGGCGGAATTACATTTAGGGTGGAAGAGATTATCCCGCACTAGTAGGATCGAAGGAATAGCATACTGAGGAACGATATCCCCAGAGGCTAGGAGGAGCCTAAGAACTGCTTCGCTGTGTGCAGGTATATCGTTGTTCGCAGCTGCGGTCATGGGAGAAGCTCGGTAGAACTCGAAATTTCCCTGGGTAGGAATTGTAAGATTTCCCTCGACATTAACATCCAGTCCCTGATCAAGCAACAGCTGAACACGAAGGGGATCACAATATCGCGCGGCAAATATGAGAGGGCTGTCTCCTTCGCTGTCTTGAATAGGGTGGTGGTCAAGGTAGTATCGCAACATTGACAAGTGCCCGAAACGCAAGATGGCGCACAAAGCAATGTGGTGCAACGATGAGAAGGAGACAGGGAGGTGCGTTCGTAGTTCCCAGGTAAGGATACGAGGATTGGCGGAAACATGATTCTGGAACGTCAATAAGAGGTCGACGACTTGCTCGTTGGCATCAGGGATGCAGTCCATAAGGTGCTTGAAACCATGGCTGACCGCATAATCGGATAGGGTAAGAGGGGATTCGTCGTTTCTCCAAGGCTGAGGGAGAACATGAAGCGTGATGCAAACCGAGAAGAGCTCAATAGATGCCCATGCCCAATCAATGAAGTATGCATCCATTGCGATTGTTTCTGACATCAAGTACTCCTATGAATCGAATCAGCTCGGACTTTGCTTACTAGGTTAGCTGCGTACGACTCTACCTGGACACTGTAGTGCGACAGGGTGACAATTCCCCACTCGTCGTTGAAGGCCACAAGACTACCACAGATCTCCAGGATGGCGGTCGGATCCAACGGTGCACTCCTGGCATCCCAAGACGGGCCATCTTCGTCACAGTTGATCGTGATTGCCTCAGCAAGCTGAGAGAGGGTCAACGGCTCAAGTGCTGTGACAAGCCACCTGAGAGCTCTCTGGGCAACGGGTCGCCAAAACCTCTTCTTGTCGATAGCCCGCAGAATGATGTCGTAAGTGTCGTACAGCGTCTCTGGTAGCGTGTCCAGCACCTCGTGAATATCATGCTCGGTGACACAGTCGTTAAGTCGGTCTAGCTGGCATTGGACCCATCGGAACCTATCAGAGGAAGGTATCAGCGACGTTGAAGCGATAAGAAAGTTATGGGATTACGAGACCCACATTCCACCAGCCTTCTGCATGAGAATGTCCTGAATGCGATCCTGGAGACCCCGGTCGAGAGCCCGTAACTTCCGGCGAGATTGTATCTCGGTCTTAGTATGGAGAAGGATGTCGCTCCGTATATCATCGACCTTGTCAACCAAGTTGATCGAGGGTAAATTGGTAAAGGCTTCCTTGATAGGCTGAAGTGTTCGACTCGTAAGGAACAGTCGACAGTGCCCATCGTTCAGTTTCTCCAGTTCAACCAGCATTGGCTGGAGGTCTTGGCATTCATCAAGAGCATCAACAACGAGGATCGGATGCTCGTGCAGTCTCGCGGCGCGCTGCAGAAGATCCAACAAGACACCTAGCTCCATTGGTGGCTCGGCACCTTGTTGTTTGCGCCTGGTGAGGTCGGGGAACGACGACGGCCAGTCCGTCTTTGATTTCCAAAGTAACTGTCTCGTTAGAGAGCGGAAAACTTCCGCTGCATTCGTGCAGCGGGAATTTCTGAAATCACAGTAGAAATATGCGAGAGAATCGTTGAGATCTTGAACAGAAACATCGTTGATGACGGTGGACCTGGGAGAAACGAGAAATGAGGAGGTGAATCCGAACGAACATAGAAATAGACACACGCGAGAACGGACTTCCCCATCCCGGCTGCACACCAGGGAACTACGTCAGTTTCGATGTTTGGAAAGCATCACATACTCACGATTTCCGTGCAACCAGAGGAAGCCCGACATCGATCTACGCCAGTGGGTATACTCCTCGTCCTGAAGCAGCCAATCGCATGTTGTATCTTGTCGCAGGCGACAAGTGAACTCGTGCTTAGTTGTACAATCAAAGCCGTCCAGCCATCGCAGCAATTCATCTGTACAAAGCCCAACGATCAACACACGCGCTTCACTCCACAACCAACTTACATTTCGCCCCGTCATCCTCCCTTTTCTTTTCCTTCTCGTTTGAACTCTGAAGCAGGTTTCTGCCAAGTTTCAAGTTGTCAGCAAATGTCACACTCATGGGAAATGTTTACCGACAAGCTCTCGATTGCCAAAACGTCACGGAAATACGGCATATACCCTTCGAACGCCTCGATTACCTCCTCTATCTTCCGTTCTTTGAATGGCCAAATTGCTTTTGCCAGTGTCTTGTGCTTCTTGTTTACCGCTTGACCTTGAAGCCAACCAAGTAATCCCTCTAGTTCTCTCTTGCACTTCGCTGGACGACCATCATGTTTAGACCATTCGCTTATCAAGCTGTTCAGCTCGGGAGGACGCGACGAGGATGGGGTGTTCTTGATGACGCTCTGGATCGCTGCCTCTGCAGTCGTTATCAGCCGTATTTGATCGCGGAGTCTTTCACAGGATGCTTCTGCTCTCTTGACGGACGACGCATAGCGGTGGAGTGCATTGGCAACTTGGGCTCCCAGCTGTACCAGGCCAACAACAGCTGCAGCAGACGCTATGCCATCCATGGTGGTAGCAGTGGAGAAGAGAGCACAAGGAGATGTGAATCGATCAACTCGGCGCACATGCTGTGAATAGGCGCCATTAAGGCACCGCAAGACCTTGTCCTGGGATATTTCGGACCTGCTCGCCATTCCAACGCAGCTAACAGGTTCGCCGCGACGGACTGCATCGTGATGCTCGTAGTGCAAAGCAGTCCACAGACAGCCACAGACTCTAGACCGTTTTCCTTGTTTTACAAGGACGAGATGCTAGTGTCGATTTTCGAGCTAAAAAGCCACGCACTTAGTAGGGTAGGACTATGATAGAGTAGTCTGAGTAGATCAGACCTTGGAAATCCTTCCAAAAGAAGATTCGATCGGCCGCCGCCATCATGGGCGTACTCAGTGACACTGCTGGCTGTTGTGGCATTCGCACTGACCACCGAGCTAGTCGCGACGGTCAGCGATCAAGGTCCTAGTTCCTCCGACTAGTTCCACCCAAAACTTACCAGATGACTTCGACCATGTTCAAGAATATCTTCTCTACTTCGGATGCCTCTTCCATCTGGTCCGACCGCACACGCATTTCCAACTACCTTCGTTTCGAGGGCTCCCTTGCCCGCGTGCAGGGTGACCTCGGTATCATTCCTGCCGTCGCAGCGTCCGAGATCGAAGGCTTCTGTGCAGACGTTGCCAACGTCGACTTCGAAGACCTTGAACGAGAGACCGAGAAGATCGGGTATCCCGTCCTGGGTCTTGTCAAGCAAATTGTCCGGCACGTCAACTCACGCCACCCAAGTCTCGGGGAGTGGGCACATTATGGCGCAACTACGCAGGTGATTCATTCTTGCGAATGAGGACACATCCACATCTATCGACAATTGTGTAACTTGAGTAAAAACTGACACGTATTCTAACATGTGTAGGACGTCACGGATACGGCCACCGTCCTTCAGATCCGGGCAACGCTCGAGATCGTCTCTGCGTCACTCGGCGAGATAGTCGGAGGACTCCGTTCCCTCGCAACCCGCCACGCTTCCACGCCGATGGCGGCGCGCAGCAATCTCCAGCAAGCAGTTCCCATGACGCTGGGCTTCAAACTTGCTCGGCTTCTCGCCACTTTCAAGAGACACGAAGAACGTCTGGAGCAGCTCAAACAACGGATCCTCGTTCTCGAGTTCGGGGGCGCAGCTGGTACACTTGCCTCGCTTCCCCATGGATCTGCAGTGCAGTGCCAGAAAGGTTTGGCGGACAGCCTCGGGCTCACTGTCCCCGAAATCGCATGGCACACCGAACGCGACCGCATCGCCGAACTGGGCGGCTTCTTTGCGCTCTTAACGGGCACCTGCGCCAAATTCGCGACAGATGTCAAACTTCTCATGCAAACCGAAGTTGGTGAACTCTCTGAGCCATTCTACAATGAACGCGGATCGTCTTCGACGATGCCACAGAAGCGAAACCCAATCTCGTGTGCTTACATCACGGCCATGGCTTCGAGCGTGCGGTCTCATTCAAATGCACTATACGAGGCTATGGTTGCAGACCACGAGCGCTCGACGGGTCCTTGGGAGATTGAGTGGATAGCACTCCCCGAGACATCCACGTTGACCTGCGCCGCTTTGAAACACACGGCAGATCTCGTGCTGGGTCTCGAAGTACACCCGGAGGCAATGGAGAGGAACTTGGGTATCACGAGAGGTGGGATCGTCTCAGAGGCGGTGATGATGGCACTCGCGCCAAAGGTGGGGAGGCAAGTTGCTCATGATCTTGTGTATCGTCTTTGTCGCCAGAGTGCGGAAGATGGTGTTCCGTTGCTGGACCTTCTGTGTGCTGATGAGAATGTGCGTTCGGCCGGGTTTGGGCGGGACAAACTGACCCAGTTATGCGAGCCTGCGAACTATTTGGGGCTGTGTGTCAAGATGGTCGAACGTGTATGTACTGGTACTTAGTTACATTGGATAACTGATCTTTGTTTGCTGAATGAATGGAAGATCACGACTGGTTTGGAAGAAATCGGACTCCAGTGCGGTATGGTGAACCTAGGCCTCTTTATAATCGCTAAATATAATCAAGATCAAGTACGTCGGTGATGAACAATACCACGACCATGTATGTCGATCTCTCGATCACTGTCTCTGAGGGTATGATCAGCCTGATCTGATCGAGGAGTATTTCACATGGGGGCTCGGCTTTCTTGACGGACCATGCATAGTGCCGTGACAACTTGGGCCCCCAGCTGCACGAGCCCAACCACTGCTGCGGCAGACCCGATGTCGTGGCTGTACTAGTAATAGTCAGAATGGAACCATGCTTGAGAGGGTTCTTTCACTGATATGCGGTGGAGCAAGACTTCGGACTTACTTCGGCCACGACAAAGGCTCCTAGGTAGGAAGACGGTCGCATGACACCGCATTCGGCCTGAGCAATCGTAGTAGACTGCTGCAAATAAAGGGCACATAAAAATACAATCCCTTTCCCTTCGAATAGGTCTCGGTGGCTTTAACTTCTACGCGAGGTGAGCCTGGGTTAAGCTAGGCAATTATTAAATGTCTTGCTTCCGGTGCTCGTTCGGCCATATGCTGAACCAACGCTGGATCTGACTAGTAGGGGAGAGTCGGGAGACTAAGGTCCTGGGAAGAGTCTAGAGCCTAGGCAGACGGCGAAACCGATTGAAAAGGCAAGTAGTTTGAAGATACTGTAACAGCTTAATAAGAGCCCATCGAATTATCTCCTGATAGGCCTGACTGACCTAATCATCCTCTGCCGGTGACATTCGTCCGAGCACCACCGCTCAGGGAAATTCGGGGCCCAGTCAACGCGGACCGCCAAGAATTCGCTAGCGTTGGTACAATGTTCCATCGAATTCTGATACGGCGTCGGAGTCCGAGTACAGGCTACACAGTGTCCATGGTTCCAGCCGTGGACAGATTCGCAAAAGATGCGAGGCCGTCGCCTTCTCCCGACGGTATTTGGACTCGCGCTTGCAATACCCCTGCGTCAACCACGATACATTTACAATCTTGGCTGTCTTTTCGCGAACCACGAAGGCCTTCGCCGTTGAGATACTTATGGTCGTGATTCTCGATTTTGTGTGTTCAAAAATTTGCAGTTAAACCAAAGTCAAACTCTGAATCTTTTTATGTGTCGTATTCGACTCAGCGGCGTCCGCCGCTCAAGTTTGACACTCCTACTAGGAAAGGCGGCATTCAGAACCTCTCACTACATCCATGTCACTGCAAGTGAGCGAAATGATGTCGACGCTCTGTTGAAATGAACGAGCTGTGGCTCGAAATGAATCGCAAGACCTATTCTCGCCGAATGCGGACAGCTCATTACTGCTCTCGATCGGGTCGGGGCTTCGACGATCACTGATTTCTATGCAGACCTCCTCGGGAATCTGCGAGTGTACCGTCCCTCTGCCCGCGTCCGAAATTCAACAACCTGGGCCCTGCGTGGACGGGTTTAATCGCTGGTTTTTGACGGACCTGAGGGGTCGATTTGAGGGTGTCATCATGCTGTGATTTTGTTGGTCCACGACGGATCTGGTCTGTTCTGGAGTTTTTTTCGTCAATCTTCGATTATCGTCCTCGAAGCGACTCCGTAGAGTGCGGCGCGTAGAATCGCCTCTGCATCAACCGTGTTCGACCTAGATCCCCTCCACCTTTTAACAATTGCCTGCCATTCATTCCACACCCTCCATTTCCCATTTCCATTCCCTCCCTTCGTCCCACACCATGGTAGCGGTCCCTATCATTGCATCACATTTCATAGGTGAGACAATTATGCGTACCCATGCAACATAATCTGACATTTCATAGGCGTTATGTTGTGCAGTGTGTACGTTTTGTTTCGTGACTGTTGCCTCAATATTCGACATAATATCCTGACGAACGTCTAGGCTATATGGCTTCACGCTAGCCCAGACATGGTACTACTTTCACTCATTCCCGAAAGATAGTTTGCACACCAAGCTCCTCGTCAGTCCGTCAGCTTGATCCTGCTCACCTGCTCACTCACACTCCCTCTTAGGTTGTATTCTTGAGGTATTTTGTTCCCCGGGGAAACGTCCAATAAACTTATCGGGGTGTCAACCCAGCGTCCTCGGTACAGCCCAAGTGATACTCGTCTGCGCGTCAATATACGAGTACACCATAGTTTGGTCAGGAAATGCAGTCATGGCATCTTATGTCACGAAGTAAGGCTTGTTCACTCTGTTTCAAAATCGCCTGTGGCGCTCAGATTGACGACGTTAACTTAACATAGGTCGTTTGAGGTACGGTGGTTGGCACGAAGACCCGCGTTCTTAGCTGATTAATAAGTACGTCCCTAGGCATCGATGGGTGTCTCGGTGAGTGTTACAGCGCCAATGGTTTTATTTCATCCTGACATTTTTCGTGCTAGTCTGTTATTGCATTTGCAGTTCAATTGTGAGTAAAGTCGCATCGTTTGTTTCGTTCGTTTTTCACGAACTCGGTGAATAAGGATATACGCCCACCGAATATGGAGATGTGGGTCTCCTGTCCTTCCGCGATTTATTAACTCGGTTGCTGAATCAGGGAATGTAGTAAGCTTTTGCAACAGATTGATGACATTTCCAATCGTGAGTCCAATCGCCGTTTCGCGTCACGTCAATCCCTTGACCCGCGACCCTGTAGGTTGTTTTGGCATTCATTGCATTAGGTATGTCCCAGCCACTAGACCTCATCCAACAGCCTCATCAAACTCAATCCACTTAGGGTGCGGGGCAGGTGAGCCTGGGTTAGACCTTGATACCGTTTAGGGACTTATTATTGCCTTGGAGCTATGCTGATAGAAACGTAAGTAACCACTCTCCCGTCCCCACGTCCCGACACAGGTACTGACGAAGACCGTTTCATAGCACTCAAATCCCGCAATGGCGGAATACCAGGGGTACTAATGTCAGTCTGTTCTTGCTTTCCCAGAGCCATCGACTTATTTTCATTCATCGAAATCGTCCACGTTGTGCTGATCCATGTCAAACATCCACTCGATCCCGTAGCTCTCAGCGCTGATATTTTCTCTCGCTTCAATTTCTTGCGACCTTCTCATTGCCGGCACCCAAGTGTATTTGTTTCGCAAATCCAGAACGGGCATTGGTCGGTAAGCCCCCTTCGTCTGGACGAGGGATCCGTCAGGTCAATTGTAATATTAGGTTGGGTGGTCTCATCACGAAGTTGACCTTTCTGGTAGTGAACGTCGGCCTGCTCACTAGGTAACGCGTTTTTATGACTGACTTGGGACACGCTGACCGAGACGGGCTTTCCGCATCAGCGCCGATGTGACCGTCTTTGTTATCTTGGTATGTCACTTTGCGAGGCTTCGTTGAAAGTACTGTATTGACAGACGCCCTTGCCTCATCTCCAACAGTTTATCGTCTGTCCGTCCAACGGCGGCTTCATTGTTCCGTACATTCTGATGAGCTATTGTACGTCCATTCGTTTTCTTCCGCCACCCAAAGCTCACTCGGGCCGCTGAACATCGATCCTCAGTCTACCTCATCTCGTTTCTGAGTGTGTAAGTGCCACCCCTATGTATATTGTCCCAGTTGCCTTCAGACTGACGCCGACGATTGTACTTTACAGACTGAACTCGCGTGTTCTCTTGCGCGAGTTAGTGGACAAAGAGGAGGTAACTTTGCTTCTCCATCCTATACTCCATCTTTACTAACGACCATACGGTGTGTAATCCAACTAGTTCCCCTGCCCGAACATCGCCGCAAGCACAACTTGCGAAGAACTCGCAGTGCCCTGTCCTTATCCCTCTCCGTGTCCCTCTCCCTCAACACCTACATGTCATTGTCCACCTCCTTGCGCATCGCCCGTGTCCCCATCCTCTTCACATTCGTACCCACCCTCAGGCTCACGCTTGCAAACGGGCACACCGAGTCCGGTCGTGCCTCGAGACGAGTCGTTCGCCGAGTCCAATGACAACACGTTGGCTGTCGTGTTGGTGCCGAGGGCCTGAACTCTGCCGTGCAAACGCCTCTGCTTCGTCACGGTTCCCTCGTTCGATGTCGGGGTTCGGCTGGGGTCCGGTACACCGTTCAAGGGGCCCTGACTAGGACTTTGGGCTCTGAAGACCGGTTGTGACCCGAGCTCCCACGTATGGACGAGACCGTGACCCCCATCGGACCGTGCGCCTGTACAGTACATATTGAATCTCCACGAACGCTCGCGCCTTGCCTTGATGTGGCATCTGACTCGGATGTGGTCACATCACGGCATTGGAGTGGCGAATCAAGCCCAAGGGAGGATGGGGAACGCAACTCGAATCACGAAAGTCACGTATTAATTGATTTACACGGACTTTTTGATGCAATATGTAAAAAAAAAAAAAAGAAAATGCTGCGACTCTGGTTGAGAATCTTGGGTGACGTGGATCGAGGTGAGAACGCGAAGGTGCTTGGAAAACTCAGCAAGGTTTCAAGGTGGCTTTTTCCCCACTCGCTCGAGTCGGTTATCACGCGCACGCGTCACGTCCGGCGCATCCTCGATTGGAGAAGGGGAAACAGAATGGTGTGATCACGATCACATCATGTCTATACATCACCCAATCGCCTGTAACTCATGAAGCAATATCTACACGTCGCATGCACGCACTCGCGTTTTCCAAACCCTTTCAGATACCTCCCTCCAAACGCACTCCTCCCCCCCCCCCCCGCAAATTTCCAAGCCCCACCCACCTCTCGAACCTCTACACAACGAGGTACCCATCCGCTACCAACCCCTGCAAAAACGGCCCCACCACGCCCTGCTCACAAGCGCCCACCAACCCCACCAACGTTTCCTTCCTCAACACCACCGTCCCGACCCCATTCCCTCCTCCGACCCCAAGCGCACGCCCAAGGAACGCACGTGGGTCTTTGACGTACGCCACCGGATCAGTGGGTGCAGTCTCCGAGGCGGCGAGGCGGGAATAGGCAGCTTGGTACCCCGCGGTTTGTTCTTCGTAGTCGATGACCGTCAGACCGCCGCCCGTCGAGCCGTCACGGTCTTCGTCGGTCGAGGTAGAGGTCAGGTATTGGGGTTCGCTGAACAGTTTGACGAGCGCTGTGAATGTCGCTGGCCTGTATGCGTGGTGGTTGGGGTGAGCAGGCGATAAAACCGAGTGAAGAGGGAGCAGGGAAGAGTGAAGAGTGACGAGTGAGGGAACAGGAAAGAGACTCACCAAGTTTGGACGGTGGGCTCAGAGATCATAACCCTACTCTCCGTAAGCATCCTCGTCAACCCCACAGCCACCACTTTTCGATCCTTGTGTGGCATCTTTGATACTTGGGGTACCACGAACCCGGTCAATATCTGTGACCACAGTCTGGTGCGACCGGTCAGCCCCGCGTGCGCGCATACATATATATATATGCGTCCACTCACTGAGGTTGGATTTCTTCGACGGTCGAAATGACATAATCAGGCCCGAGTCCAGCGACGTCGATCGCCATCGCGAACAACAAAAAGTGAGCGAAATGATACACGTATTTGTCCGTCTTGCTCGTTTGCATGCGCGTCAGGAGCGTCATCACCAATGGGCGCATATATTGTTTCAGTTGGGCTCTAGTCATATGCGTCAGCGAAGCCGCCATAGTCTGGAACTGGGACTGGAGAGGGAACTCGGGAACTCACGGAGGCACGTTCTGAACAACCCCATGCAACAACTCGAACCCCCACACATCATTAACCTTTGACGGCACCAATCTCTGCTGCACAATCGCCAACACCGCGGTGATCTGACCCGACGCTACCATCGCCGCAGCATCCCTCGCAAGGAACGCGCGGAGAAGTTTCACCAATCCGGGGATGCTGCCTTTTTGTTGCCAGCACGCCGGGGTGAGGAGGAAGGGAAGAAGGGAACGGTATTCGGCGGGGACGGAGGTCGTGTGGAAGGCGAGCATCTGAGCGAGGATTTGGAAGACGTAGGGGATATATTCTGGTGGGAAAGGAGATGGGGATGAATACCGCGCATGGAACAAGAACAGTGGAAAACTCACGATCGATATCTTGTTGTAGTATAATCGTGAACGGTCCAAACAACGCTTGCTCAAACGTTGCGAGCGTCTCTGGTCTGCCATGAACGACGAATCTGCGCGCAAGTCAGTCATTATCAAACAATGTAATGACGCGAGCGAACCTAATCAACGCAGAAATACTCTCAAAGATATATTGATCAAAGTTGGGATTGCTCGGGTTCTTGGATATCAGACCGAGTATGTGAACAAGCCGTCCAAGAACTTGCTGGTAAACAGGGGTGAGCGTCTGACGCGCTGTCACGATCACTCGCATCGCGCCTGTCGATGTATTGTCGACTTCATGAGCAAAGGGAAGGAGAAAGACGGGATGAAGGGCTTACATTTCATGAGATGGTCGTTCTCGGCCACTTTCTCGGGGGTACCAGCTCCCTCGATCTTGACAAGCACGGCGTTGAGCAAATCAGCCGCGAAATCGTGGACGTCAGCTTGAGTGAATCTGTCGAGGGTGTCAGGGTATTGAGGGATTCTCGTTGACGAGGGACTCTCACAGTAATTGTGATCCCTTTTTGATGAACAAGATACGGTCGATAGTGATAGCAGCATATGTATATGCAACATAGTTCTCGGACGTGAGATGCTTGATTAAGAGCGGTAGCACTGAGAGCAATTGCTCCTTGGTCAACTACAACAGCGAGAGACGTCAGACATCGGTCCTGCATTCAGACACGGTACGTGAACCCACTTGATTGCGGAAGGTCAACAAGAAGCGGATCGCATCAACTTGCAGGATCGGATGCACAGTTCCCTGCGCAGCCTGCAAGTCCTGGAACACATGGTCCGAGAAGAACTTGACCACATCCACTTGTGCATTGATGGACGTCACACCATGCTACATCCCGACCAACACCCAATCAGCAACCCTCCCATCCCAATACAATGCCACCTACCTGACTCGTCGACGCTTCCGTCGCTACCGCACCAAGCAGATACACTGCAGAGTCCTTCGCGCGCCAGTTCTCCCCAGGGTTACGTGCATACTCTGAAAGACCAGTCTGAATCCACGTTCCGACGATCTCGGTTGCTTCGGTCCGGGATCCGCTCCCGACGAGCGCCTGTAAAACGTCTGCAGCAGCCTGTCTACGAGTACTTGCCTCCGCTGCACCGGCACCGCCGGAACCAGATGGGAGAGCGAGATCTAGACGAATGAACTCGAGCGGGTCGTCTTCGAATTGCTCGAGGTCGTGTTCGCGAAGGGCAACGTTTGGCACGACGACACCTTGAACGAGAGAAGAGATGATGTCACGCGAGGAGAAGAGTTGTTTGTAATATCCGGAACGGATCGCTGTAGAAATGAATCGTAGGGACTGTGAGACGAGCTAAGAAGTAGAGTGAGGTGAATTTGAAGGATCGAAACGTGCAAGTGACTCACGTTATCATCTGAAACATTTGGAAGTTTGTTGGATCCGACGAGTTGCCAGACGCTCTGCACAAAATTCTCAATCGCAGGTGACTTTGAGAGTTGATCGGGGTAGAGTTTGATGTACAGCTGAACATCGTTCATTTGTAAAGAGAGTAATCAGAAACCCAACGATACATCGCGTACCTCTGTTATCTCAAAGATCACAGTCTTGAGACGCGCTGGCAGAGACGGTGTCGATTCATCAGACTAGGGAGTAGATCAGAAGCGGCTGAATAGCAGGCAGTTCGACTTACGTCCTTACGCAACTCAGGTGGATCCCACGTCAAAAAACGCTGGAACAAACCCGTCGATGGTGCGAAAAATTCGGCATGCGCGTCTTCGATGGCAGGCGGTAGATCGTGACACGTAAAGTCATAAAAGATATCCGCTAACAAGATCTGCGCTTGTGCAATAACGTCGGCATTGGCCGGCAGAGGTGTCGACAGCAGTATGTTGGCAGTTGTACGGAAGAGAGCGAGGAAAGAATCCATAAATCGCGAGAAGACGAGGTTGATCTCCGTGTAAAGTTCGTCTGAGCGTACTTGAGAGCGCCAGTGACGGAAGATGGAATGTGCGGTCTCGAGTACACCCAGGTTGACATTGTACTCTGTGGGTGACAGGGATTGAACGAGTTGCTGGATCGAGAATCAGACGGGTGTGATCGGGAAAGCAAGACGGCGACACACATCGATGAGGTTGTCCCACTTGGTGGGGAAATCGAGTTCTGCGATGAGGGCGACAGACTCTGCAATCTGAGCACGGATGCTCTTGTCTGCTGGATCAGAAAGAGAAATCATCGCAGGAACCAGCTGCGAGCGGAGGGCCGCCTTGTCTTGCTCGGGGAGCGGAGCGACATCCTGCGATGACGGATCGGTGAGTATACAGAGTTGAAAGGATAGAAATACGTACTTCCTCCCATCTCAGTTTTGCGATGTTTTTGAGATAAATTCCACCGGAAAGACGGACTGCACGGTCGCGTGTCTTGTCAAGGATGAGACTAAGGAGATGTGGCAAGAAACCTGGTTGAGTTGTGTGTTGATTCAGTTGCTGTTCCGCTTGTTTTCTCGATGCGGGCTGTAACGATGCACTGAGCAAGGTTGCGATGTCAGACATGATCGTGGTCTATCGTCAACTTGAATTTGGCTTGGACCGATCTCTGCAGCGAGCCATCTCTCTCAGCCACTCCCATTCTCGCGACGCGTGTGGTTTGTTTGTCCTTGTCTTGCCAAACCCCTGTCAACGCACCCATAGAAAAATCTTCGACATCTCAAATCGATAGTTATTCGGTCCAGCAGGGGACCGACTCGAATGCCTCTCAGCTCGAAGTGGACCGATAATCCAATGAGTGAGCGTGGTTTACACTGGTATGGTTTCGACATGCGTGGTCGACTCGGAGGCGTCCTTATTTTGGATACAGTTGGTCTCGAAGCTTGACGAACCGACCACGGGAGCCATCGGGTATCTGCCAGTAATCATCAACACGTTCGACTTCATCCGGGATTTAACAAACCAAGGCGGTGTCGACTTTCTCCTTTTCTGTATTCGCGGAAACAGAATCACCGCAATGATGCAGAGCAACTACAGGCTCTTCTACGAAGTACTATGCATGTCCAAGGTTCCTGTGATTCATTATTTGGCAGACCGAGACGAGGAACGACATGTTTCTCAGTTCTGTCTACGAGAGCATTGACGAACAGACACCAAAGTACGATTCTCCCTCCCGGGTACACAGTTCCACAAGACAAAAACATGGTCACTGGCACAGTCTACCAGATCTACGCACGTCTTCCATAAAACCCCCAGTTCGAGCGCTGCAATGAGCGACGGACTGATGCAGATCAGTCTTCGCCAGCGATCCACATCAAACATGAATCCTAGACGGTGTCCTGCATCACTCCTTCACTCTTCCCAACGATCCAACCCGACAATCACTAATGTGACTGGTGAATCCTGTGGAAAGGCCATATCTTGTGTGTAACGGAATATCCGATCGACATTCCACAACCAAGCCGGTGTTGTGGGGGCATTCTGTGCCTGTGTCTCGGTCACCAAATCTAAGGTGTCGTCATTAGCCGAGTCAGAATGGGTAACAGTCATATAGCACACCTTGTTCTGCCTCAAGGATGCGAAGATCACTCGCCAGCACCTTTAGAATGGGAATATCTGTCGCCATGCATGTTACGTGAGTGTGTTGCACCCAATACATCCATTCGAGCACCCTGGGATACGCTTACCCTACATGCGGTGAACGGGTCATCGCCGTTGATATCAAAGTCCAAGTTGAACGTCTGATCCTCTCGGCGAAGGAATACGGAGATCGAGACTGACTTGATGTTGTCCCAGGTTACGCCCTTGACGATGGTGGGTTGTAATAAAGTTGGCATCATGATGCTCGCCGAACTCGCGGATGACCGACTCGATACCGGTCACGCGACCGATAGTGACTCCTGTGGTTTTAGCACCGTTTTTGACTACGAGAAGGCACTCCTCGCCGTTGGCATCAAGCTGCCGTGGGTTTTGTAGTTCGGCCTCCACGACGACACCTTTGACTTGGAGAAGAAACTGATTCACCAAAGGCTGAGTTCAAAGTCCATCTGTGAGAGCATACATCCACAAAGTTGGGGATGAACGTCGCGAGGGACCCGGTTCTCGGGTGTCCTGTGAAAACTAATCACCGTTACCGTGGTGAACGACACGAAAAACAAGAACAACTTACTCGCTCCAAACCCCTCCCCCACGCCGAACGAGGTTGCCTCAGCGGGCGAGTCGAAATTGGTAGAATCATCCAAAATGTCGAATGAGTACTAGTAGGCCTTCGGTAGTACGCAAGTCTGATCACCATGGAGTCAGCTAATACGATCAAATGCGCCGTACGAGTTAGCTATACGCACCCATGACGAAGTAGACTGCGTATGCATGAACGCCGTGTAGGTTTACCGACAACTTGACGTTCGAAGTAGACGAGGCGGCGGCGTTGAGCTTGGTCAATTCCGCGCATGGCTCCGCTGACGGTATAGCCCAACAGTGCACATCGACGAAGACGACAAACGGAGGTCGCGGGCATGGTAAAAGGTGACGCATACAACGAGTGCAAAGAGAGCGTGAGGTGGAGGGTCAAAAGTTGTCGTTTCAACTCGACCGGGACCAACTTGTTCTTATACCCTGGGGGCCCAGCAGTCGGAATTCCTTTGGGGAAATACCAACACCGTGCCATATAGCTCTGACCGTGCCAAGCTCAGAATTGGCACTCTCCTTAGTACACCACTCCGAGTCCTTGGCAAAGTCTCGACGTCCCGATCTCAAGTCTTTGATCACCGTTACTCATCCCTCCTTCCAATCCTAGGCCGGCGCAGAAGCCCCGCAAGCACAGGCTCCTCCACCTCCACCCTCACGAGCCCAGACTGCCTCTCCCACCGTAAGTGCCTCCCGTCATGGAATCCCCAACGGGATAGCCGGTCGCCTCAGCCACCTCGAAGATGATTGGAATCCACGCGCGGAGGAATTCTGGGTCGGTAGATCTGCGGTGCGGTTGAGATAAAACACTCCAAGTCCGCATTGAAAGTTAACCGTTAAACACCACTTGTCGACCATCCGCCGATCAATGCCATATCGATCAGTCCTTATGGGAGTGATAAGATATCCGGAGCTGGCGGCGGTATATGCGATCATCGGCCTGGACAGCTCGTCCTGGCCCTCTCCCGGGCACACCTACCAGTATTGCAATTCATCATGACGGATGCTGGGGGAAAGACTCGGAGACATTCTAACTCGACATTGAACGCGATATTACAGACGGGGAGACGGATAGTCACACGCTCAGCTTCCTCTCCGCAGACTCTGCCCTCCGGCAGATACTAAGCTGGTATGCATGCAAAGAATATCTACACGAAAGCGTAAAATGATAGTACATTGAAAAGAATCGCTACTATACCTAGCAGAATGTCTGAATCAAGCTAGAGCCCCACAACTTCGCGGCTCAGGTTTGATCATATAGTATACTTCGACCTGGAAAAACTCCGCTTCCATTGAAGCGTCATTGAGGCCGCCAATAAAATCCACAGTCAGCAAATCTCCAGGCCTTACGTCCGAAAGTGCGAGTTGTCGCTCCCCACCAAAACCTTGTGCGAGTGTGTACTCGTCCCACACTTCAAATGCCGTACGGGTAGGGTAAGCATACTTGAGATAGACGGGCACCTCCCACACAGTGTTTAGACGCAGTAAGAGACATGCTCTGGGGATTACACCTTCAGACACTTCATTAGCAGCCCCTGGATTCATGGACGGATTGCTCGCTGAAGTCTTGAACACGAAACTTGCACGAGAAAATGATTCGACGAGACATCCAGTGTGGCGTTTCGCTGGGAACAGTGGGGAGTAAAACCCTCTCCCGGGTATCGCCAGTTAGCTTCCCCGTGACGACCTTTGTGTATCCCCAGTACTCCGCCGTGTCCATGATACGACGCTGCGAGACTGCTGGTTGATGTCACATCCTTGATCAACCAGGAGCCGGACCGCCGCCGCCGTTGAATCATAGTCAAAATAGTCAACATTACGGGCAAGGAAGTGGAGTGCATTAAATCCATCAGAACTCTGCGTGTCAACTGCAACTCCCCTTGAAACGAGGAAGTGAAGCATGCGAAGCATGCCCCGGCCCCACTAGAAAAGATCTTGGGGAAAAAGATATCGAGAATGGCACAGGCTGGTAATGGAAAGCCACGGTCAAGTAACCACTTGGTCAGCGGGACTGAACGATACTGGATAATGTAATTGAAGGAGGACAAGCCAAAACCGTCGAGCACTGTAGGATCGCATCCCGCATCCACCAAGATATGAATGATTTTGATTCGGTTGTCAGAGAGTGAAATGTAGATGTGTCTGTTTTGGGTGGCCAGATGCAAGCAGTGGTTCCCTCCGAATCCAAGGATCGTGGGGTCGGCACCATGGTCTAGCAGAAAGCGGATAACAGCAGGGCGGGGATGATCATCATCAGGGAATTTGAATTTTCGAAGGACTGAATGAACGGCATCCTTTGGAATGGTGCCTCCATGCTCGAGAAAGAGTATGAGCAGCGCTTCCTGATATTCAGGTACATCGTTGAATGCAGCGGCGGTGAGAAAGGATGTTTGTCGCAAGGTGAGGAAACCCGGGATATAGTCGGAAATTTTGCCCTTAACATTCACGTTCAGGCCCTTTTCGAGCAAAAGCTGAACGCGAGGCGGGTCGCTGTATCGCGCAGCATATGCCAGAGGGCTGTCTTGCACGGTTTCTCGGATGGGGTGGTGGTGAAGGTAGCACTTTAGCATCGACAAGTGACCGAAACGCAAGATGATGCATAACGCAAGCCGCTGAAACATTGTTGGTGGTACACGGAGTTGCATGTGGAGTTGCCGACTGTAAGTGTCAGGGTGAGTAACTATGTGGTTCTGGAATGCCAATAAGAGCTCGACGAGATGCGCGTTTGCGTCAGGAGTGCAGTCCACAAGGTGCTTGAACCCACAGTCAACCCCATATGATGATATGGTACTGGATTCATCCTTCGATTCGTCGGCAAGGTGTATGATAGAGTAAATCGAGACAGCCGCAAGCTCGACTGACGCGCGTGGTCGATCGACGAAATACGGACTATTCGCAATTGTCTCCAAGATCAAGTACTCCTGTCAGTTATTTAGCTCCTGCTTTATGTCCAATATGAACATCACAAGGGCTTACTTTGACGCTGTAGTGAGATAGAGTGACGATGCTTGTCTTCTCGTCGAAGGCCACAAAGCTGCCACATATCTCCAAGATTGCGCTCTGAGCCAATGGTGCGTCCTTGATATCGTGAGATAGTTCATCTCCATCACAGTTGATCGCAAGTGCTTCTACAAGGTGGGTGAGGCTCAACGGCTGTAAGGCCATGACAAGCCACCGGAGCGCTCTCTGGGCGACGCGTCGCCAAAACCTTTTCTTGTCGATGGCTTGCAACATGACGGCGTAGGTGTCGTAAAGCGTCTCCGGTAACGTCTCGAGGACTTCATAAATGTTGCGTTCAGTGACACAGTCGTTTAGCCTATCGAGCTGGCACTGGACCCATCGGAACCAGTCGAGAGAATGTCACTGTCACGCCAGAAGCGAGGCAACAGGACCGTTGGTGAAACGCACATCCCACTAGCCTTCTCCATGAGAGCATTCAGAATGTGATCCTGGAGCGCCGGGTCGAGAGTCAATAACTTTGATCGGGACCGCATTTCTGTCTGGATATGGAGAAGGATGTCACCGCGTATATGATCCACCTTATCGGCCAGATGGATCGACGGGAGATCAGCGAAAGCTTCCTTGATGGGCTGCAGGGTCCGGCTGGTGACCAACACGCGACAGCGTCCCTCTTGCAGCCTCGCGAGCTTCTCCAGTAAGCGCGGTAGATCTTCGCATTCGTCAAGGGCATCAATGATGACGATCGGATGCTCGTGCAGGTTCGCAGCTCGTCTCAAAAGGTCTGACAGAATTCCCAGGTTCGCAGGTGGACGATCACCTTGCTGTCTGCGTGAGGCTAGGTCGGAGAAAGAAGATAGCCAGTTGCTTTGAGAGCTGCGAAGTAGCTGCTTCGTGAGGGACCGGAGTATCTCCGTGGTACTGGTACATCGGGAGTCCCGGAAGTCGCAATAGAAGTATGCGAGTGGTTTATTGTCTTCTTCGAGGGAGATATCGTTGATCACCGCGAACCTGCAACGGATGAGATATGGAGCTGAAGCCAATGTTCAAATATGCGTACGCTAGAACGAATTTCCCCATCCCGGCTACATAGACAGACACAGGGATATTAGGGAAGTTCGTCGAGCTGGACATCCTGAAGCTACTCACGATTTCCGTGCAGCCACAAGAAGTCTACGTTTGATTCTCGCCATTCAACATAGGTATTATCTCGAAAGAGCCATTCGCATGTGGTATCCTGTCGCTGACGACGAACGAACGCGTGCTTGTCTGTGCAGTCGAACCCATCCAACCATTTCAGTATTTTAGCTATATAACATAAAGTTAACACACGGGCGACACCTCATGAAGTGGACTCACATTTCTCTTTCTCCTGGTCGCTTTTCTTCTTGTCCTCAGCTGCGCTTTGAAGTAGTTTCCTAGTAGTTCAATTGGTAGGCGTCGCGCTGTGTCGCAAAGCCTTGAGCTTACGAAGTGTCAATTGCGAGGACGTCACGGAAGTACGGCATGGATCTCTCAAACATTTCTATCGTCGCCTCTATCTTTTTCTCCTTGAACGGCCAAACAATCCTCCCCATTCCCTTATGTTTCTTTCCTTCGGCTTGGTTCTGAAGCCAAGCGAGCAACTCTTCTAGCTCTCTCTTGCACTTTGCCGGAGGGCCATCTTCCCTCAATCATTCGCTTATCAGACCTTGAAGTTCCGGAGGCCTTGACAAGGGAGTATTCTTGACGACGCTTTCGATCGCCGTCTCTGCGATAGTTATCGGTCGTATCTGATCGATGAGTCTTTTGCAAGAGGATTCGGCTTTCTTGACGGATGATGCATAACGATAGAGTGAGGTCACGACTTGGGCTCCGAGTTGAACGAGACCGACAACGGCTGCAGCAGAGGAGACACCATCCATGACTTCTGTAGTAGTTGGAGGGACGAAATCATGAAGGCGGTGCCTGTTGTCACCTGTGGGAGTCTGTGATAGGCGCTCGACTCCACTGGCAGGCGCTGTTGATGGCCAGCGATGGCCCAACCGACCTCATAGACGGGCTGGTCACCAGACTACAACCGACCAGGGCCAATGCCAGTGGACCGTCTACTTCCTCTTTCGGGGATAGCAGGGCTACCAAGTTCCGCTGTACGAAGCTTGAGTTGCGAAACGAGACAAAATGAAAACTGGTAAAACGAACGTCGAGAGCGATTTTTTCCAACTAGAAGAATACGTCGAGGAATTGAATTTTGAGATTCGGTAGAGACGTGCATCATGATGGCATGATGCGTGTCTGAGGCTGTCTCGGAATCGGGCATGGAGATTTCAAATTAGTCTTCCCCTCGGTCTCCTCTAGAAAGACGTCTGAACAAGTTGTCTGGCAGTCTAAAGGAGGGTGAACGTCGAACGACTGTCTTCCGAGCCTTTGGCACTGGCAAGGCCCGTCCGAGTTGTATGGATTCTATGGCCCGGGATAGGGTGAACGACTGTCATCATCCCGACTCTTGGGTCTGCTTACGGGAGACTTCTCGATGAGCAGAAGACAGTCGTTCTGCTCTATCGAGAGTCTGGGTTTGGGAGACTACGGGAGACTAGGCCCAGGAAAGAAAAATTTCAAACAAAATACAACACGCCCCAGCTATCCCACACCCATTGCACTCGCCACAAGCGTACATGTACTCGTATTACATCGTATCTAGTCTCCGTAGGCAGCCCCTCAGGTAGGAAGACAGTCGTTCCTACTCTTCTAAGGCATCGTATCACCACCCAATCTCCCTCAACACGCTCTCCGAATCTCGTAACTTGAACGCAATCCTCGTTCGTCGTTTATCGCTCGTTCGAGTGTGTCGTACGTCGTCGGTATTGAACTCCTCGTCACCGTCCCCGTCGTGGTCTCGTTCGTCCTTCGCCTGCATTGATTCAGGCTCGCTCTCCGTCCGTTCGTGCATCGACATCCCGAGGTTGTGCTCGATTCCGTGGTCGGAACCGCCAGCGACTGAGATTTCCGCACCTCCGGCATGTCTACGTACCTCTCTCTCGACCCGCCTGTACCGCGTGAGCGATTTCGAACGTCGATGTCCACCACGGGCTGTTCTCCTGCTTGGACTTCTACCTGTAGACTCGGAGTTGGTACTGAAGGACTCGAGGGTGGGCAAGGACGTGAGCACTCTTGGTTCCGAACGTGACTCTGGAGTAAAAATGTTGTCGAGCGGTTCACGTTCCCGCTCGCGCCGTGTTTGACGTTCCTTCTCACGAGCCCTATAATGCTCATGTTCGCTCGCATCCGACAAACGAACTGTGAGCCCTAGCGGCGTGCCAACCGGTCTCTGTGAGTTCGTTCCAGGCCATACTGTGCCACTGCCAGCCGTACCGAGAGAAGACATCGAAGCAGAAGACATCACCGATCCCACGTGAGGTGCACGTGGAGGATCGGCAAAGGGAGACGTGCCGGATACGGAAGTGGACATCTGCATGTCGGAGGCAGCGCGTAGTAGGTGTGGGACGGTGCAGACTGTGTCAGAGGTTGTGACGGTCGATAAAGTGTCTCTCCATGGGCTGTATGGAGCATATGGGATGTTCGTTCCAGAGCCTAAGCCCTCGGTGTAGGAAAGCGCAACTCGAATCGTTTCGTTCGAGTTGGCAGATGCAACAGAGGGGGATTGGGAATCTCCGTTGTTAGGATAGAATCCTGGTCTGGAACGAGCTCCTGCGAGTCGGAGAGATGAGTTTGAGTGGGGAGGGGTGTAGAGAGAGGTGGAAGTTGCGCTCGAGGGACGGTAGGCGTGTGCATATGTGCGTGCGGTTTGGATGAGCTCGGCTGTTGTGGAATGTGCAAGAGCTGTGTTTGGGCCCTGGACGTCGGCGTCGGCTCTGGCTCTGGCTCTGGCCCTGGTACGTGTACCTTGAAAGGACGAGGAGAGAAGTCGGGAGAGGCGTGGACCCTGTTGTTGCTCGTTGTTGGAGTATGCATGGATGAGCGGCAGTGCCAGCAGTGGTTCAATGGAAGGAGTGGGAGAAAGGGTGGATGTATCTGAAGCGAGGGATGGGGAAGGGGAAGGGGAGAAGGGAGATATGTATGCAGGGGATGGGACACGAACGGAGGGAACGTGGACATTGGGACTGCCAGTGTACTGAATCGACCGACTAGAATCCTTTGTATGATCGAGATGGAGTCGCGAACCAAACACGGTATCGCTGGGGGTACATACAGGGGTTGTCACAGGGATGAGTTTACGCTTTCGAGCTGGGGTTGGGAAGGCGAAACTGCGTAGCTCGAAGTCGTGTGGGAGCAACGACGGCGCAGCGATGTACAAGCTTGGGGTTGTGCTTGGAAGCTTCATGTTGGGGGAGACCCACGACTCGTCGGAGAGACGTTTCTTGGATGAGGCTGACCGATTAAATCGGAGCAAAAATGGGGCAAATCCTGGACGAGGTTCGGGTGGGTCTTCGAAGGGGTCTGCGGATGCGAGACGGCGACGACGGATGAAGTAGCGTGCCATAGCGTACACGGCGGCGAAGGCGAAAAGAATACCAGATACGGTACCGACCGTAGCAAGTGTGTGAGACTGCGCAGGAACGGGAAGTGTCGCATGTGGGACCTGTGAGGGAGATGGATGCGGAGATGGGAGAGATGGTCTGTGTTCGTATGGTGCAAGGATACTGGTAGGAGGAGAGTTTGATATGTGTGCTAGCGGTGCGGATGAGCTGACGGCGTGCTGGACTGGCTGCGGACCTGGTTCGTCGTACCAGCACTCTTCTTCGTCCACATCGGGGAGAGGACTCGGCAGTGCTTGAGAATGAATGGCGAGTAAAACGAGCGTAGTAAAAGAGCGTAATCGAGACATGTCTCTGAGATATACAGCACATATACTTACAACCTGGGCCTGACCGACCCCATCGCTGTCCTCCCTTTTATCAATCTGTCACTCGATGAGGCTGACATCGACCGCGTATGACCACACGTGACCCATTGATATTCGTCACGTGACCACCACGTTGAAATCGCGTTTCGTCGCCTTTTTGAACCGAATCAAACTCACACACCGATTCACTCGTCGTCTGCGATGAACAACCCAAAGACTCCGTCGAGATTTCGGTCTCGCAGCGATGCTAAAACACCACTCACCCCATCTGTCATATCCGCCTTCAATGCTGTCTCGCTAGGTTCACCACAGAAACGTGGTCATCCAGCTGATATCTCCAATCCATTCCTCGCAAGATCCCGTCCACCGTCACCCGTAAAACGAACCACCTCTGCTGCTACTTCTGCTGTGTCCTCGAATGCAGGTGTTATCAGGAAAGGCGGGATTGAATCCCGTCTTGAGGTTGTTTCACATGACTATCATTCACAACCACGTCCAGAGCTCAAACGTTCTCGATCGACACCATCCACGCGTGAACGCACACTATCTCACTCATCCACTGCTCAACCAGATCGTTTCATTACTGCTCGCGAAGATCCTGCACTCCCTTCCTCTTTGTCGTCGGGTGCGACCGCCGCCGCCGCCAATACTGCAAACTCATCTCCTGGCCACACTGCCCGTTTGGCAAATGCAACGGGCGTTCCTCTCAATAAGCGCGTATTGGCATACCATGAACCACCTCCTGCTTCTTCTTCATCCAACTTCCTGTCCGCACAGCGGAACATCGCACGTCCACTTTATTCCCGCGATGCTCTTCCATCTTCGAATGGTACCGCCTCTTCCAAGACGAGACGTGTGCCCACTACACCGGAACGCGTCCTAGACGCACCAGGCATGGTAGACGACTTCTACCTCAACCTCGTCTCTTGGAGCGCTCTGAATGTTGTTGGTGTCGCTCTCGGAGAAAGCACCTATATCTGGGCTGCCGATACCGGTATTGTCTCCCACCTAGGTGACGCACCCAACGACACCTACGTGGCGAGCGTCGACTTCAGCGGCGATGGTGCCTACCTTGGAATCGGTCTCGGCACCGGTGCCATCGAACTCTGGGACGTGTCATCAAGTCAAAAGTTGCGGACGATGTCGCCCAGCTCAGACGCGACAAGTGCAGGCCAGGTGGCCAGTCTCAGTTGGTTCAACCACATCCTCACATCCGGTCACTCGAATGGTTCGATCGTGCACCACGATGTGCGAGTACCCCGACACGCCGTTGCCACGCTGCAAGGTCACACAGGTGAAGTCTGTGGCCTTCGCTGGAGCTCAGGCGGCGAGGTCCTTGCCAGTGGTGGCAACGACAACGTCGTCAACCTCTGGGATGGACGTGGTGGGGACGTCGGCGGTGGCTCCGCTCGCGGTGCACCCAAATGGACGAAACGAAACCACACTGCAGCCGTGAAAGCACTCGCGTTCGCGCCTTGGTCCCCGCTCCTTGCGAGTGGTGGTGGGACGTCGGATACCTGTATACATATTTGGAATATGAACACGGGTGCGAGGTTGCACACGTATCACACGGGGGCGCAGGTGACGGGGGTGCATTGGAGTACGGATAGGAAGGAACTTGTGAGTACGCATGGGTTCCCTGGGAATGGGGTCGTCGGATGGGCGTATCCTCCTGTTTCTTCCTCTGCGTCCTCGGTTTCGGGTTCGGGACGGGCAGGGACGGGGACGACTGCTGCACCTCCGCCAACGCCAAAACTCTTCGAAATTCGTGACGCACATGACTCTCGGGTACTCTTCTCTGCGCTTTCACCGAATGGGGAGGTACTCGTGACGGGAGCGGGCGATGAGAATCTCAAGTTTTGGAGGATATGGGATTCGAGGGATACGAAGAGTGGGAAGAAGAAGGGGACGGTTGGGAAGAAGGAGGAGACGGGCGCTGGTACAAGGGGTATTTTGGGGATTCGGTGAACGTGGGCGGGTCTTGGTCGCAGACTGACGTCTTTCTTTCTAGTTGTAAAAAATCGTCAGTGTCGTCTATCTAACTACTGCAGTTTTCTTTCGGTAAGCAGTTGGTTTCCGCCGATAGGGGTTTGACAAACTCGTTTCACTCAGCTATGTGATCGGAAGCTAGGCGGGTAAGTCGTGTCTTTTCTCTCCACGGACATCTGTGAGCTGGCGCGGGGCCTTGTGTCGTTGGACGCTTTGAGGCCAGCGAGGCTTCTGACTGGCTTCCGATATATACATTAGAATCAAGGTTCTAAACAGCGTACGAACCGAGAATTCACCGCCGGTTCCCACCGAAGAAGAGACAACACGTGGCTTTCAGTCCAGCTAATCACGCCCAGGTCTCCGAATATCCTTGATCTCACAATCACCATGGGACTTTGCCTCTCAAAATCAGTCAGGAGCACAGATCCATCGGTGAGTTGCATGTGTTTGATTATCGGCTCATAGTACTCGAACTGTAATCACGATCGCTCGGAAAGACTTGCAGGCTGTGCCAAGCATGCGAAAGGCTTGACCTTTCCTGCACCATCGGCGACCGACCTGCTGGCATCTACCAGCTAGGGGTAGAAGGAAAGCCTGATCCTCGTTGTCACTTTTGCTATCTGATGACCTGCGCACAAACATTCTTCGCCCCCGGTATGGTTATCGAGCAATTCGAGCTATCAACAACCCAATGGATCCCTCAGCGCGGCTGGTCGACCGCTATTCCCGACGTATACATCGTCCCCCTGAACGAACCCACAGCGACATCTCCCTATGCACGCGCTCGAGAGATCCATGCGCAGATTGATCCTACGATCGTAAAAAGGTGGTTGCGGCTTTGCGAGCAACATCATTCGGATACGTGTTCCCCAATCCCTGGTGTCGTCCGATCTCCAGAACACCCCGATGGCCTTGAGGTTCTCCGCGTAATTGACGTGCATAAACCAGTGTGTCGTTGAAGCGAAACCAGGCGTACGATACGTTGCGTTGAGCTATGTCTGGGGCCCAACGAACTGGAGTAAACTCCTCAAGGAGAACAAGGAACAGCTAGCGGAACCACAAGGCCTACTCAGCGTATTTGGTGACCTCCCATTGACGATGGTGGACGCAATCGAGTTGGTATCACTGATTGGGGAGCGCTATCTGTGGGTCGACTCGCTATGTCTCATCCAGAATGACGATAATGATCTCGCAGCGGGAGTCGCAAAGATGGATTTGGTATACCGAGGTGCCACCCTGACGATTGTTGCTGCTGATGGGGATGAAGCGAACTGGGGATTAGCAGGTGTAAAGAAGGGCAGCAGGGAGATACGGGCTCAGCCGATCAAGGAGGTCGTCCCAGGTATTAAGATGACACTTACGTATCCGCTGGGCCATGCAATGACGATGACGGGCAGCAAGTATAGTTTTCGTGGCTGGACGTGAGTAACCCGATTTTAGTAATGTGCTTTCGTCTCGCATTCTGAATCTGCTTGAAGCATGCAGGAATTCACCCTTTCTCATCGCGCCCTTATTCAGGCAGACAGCACCTTCTATTTCCGCTGCCATGCAGGCTATTGGTTCGAAGGTACCATCTTTGATGATTTCCCGACAATTCCTACTCCCCAGGACAATTCTGGCACATCCATCTTGCCTATCATTCCTGATCACATTTCCAATCCCCTTGACACTTACACCGAGATCCTCTACCGCTACTCAAACCGACAATTATCATTTGAATCAGATACCATCAACGCAGCTACTGGGATGCTCCGGCATATAATGCTTCAGATGAAGTCAGGATTACCAACTGTGGTGTTCGATCTGGGACTGCTTTTTTCAGCGCCCGGACAAACCGAGCCCCCACTCGACAACCAATTCACTCGTTTTCTGGAATACTGGCGAAGAAAAGATTTTCCAAGCTGGTCCTGGGCGGGGTGGCATGGCATAGTCCATGGCTTCACGGACGCAACGGTAGATGGGGAGCTTGACGTCGGGAGGTGGTTGGCCTCGATGACATATATCGTCTGGTACAAACGGGATCCTAGGACCGGGAAGCTCAGCCTGGTATGGGATTCTGCGGAACAAGCACTTCGCGGGGAACCTCCTGGGGGTGCTGGATATCGCTCCAAATCAGGACCAGGTTATCGCTCCAAATCAGGACCAGGTGTTGATCGCTACGGCCGCGATACCGACCCTATATTGCGCGGTATGAATACCGTGCCAGACTCTCTTGAACACGACGTTGCTGGTAGACTCTTCCCGCGAGAACATCATGTTCTTCATTTCTGGGCGTACACTGTCTGCTTTCCGCGCTTGAAGCCACCTCCTGAAGGAGTTAACATCTTGAAGTTCTTCAAGATTCTTGGTGTCGATGGTTCGAGCTGTGGTATGATCCAGCTAGATGCTTGGAGGATGTTTAAAGGCGAGGAGGGGCCGTACGAGGTGATCCTTCTCTCCAAGGGTGATCGATACAGGCGTTATCTGCGCGGCGATCCCGAGGTGCACGAACGCCCGTTTTGGTGGGTCATGCTTCATGAATGGGAGGATGACAGAAAATTAGTGGCGGAGAGAAGAGGAATTGGGTATTTGTGGTTGGAGAGCGTCAGCGACATGATGGGACCAGGGATGGTTTGGAAGGAGATCCTGCTTGCTTGACCCATGTTGCTGCCGCGAAAAAGCTATCGAGGTCATAGTTCTTCTCACCACTGCCATCCCTCTCGTCTTCCCACGACAATCTACACACCAATCTACCTGAGGCAGCACTAGACAGTGCAATATGTACTACGCTACTCAAGTTGTTGCACATCACTCGCACCCTACAGAGAATCATGAGAACCAGCTATCTACTCCTAGGACATGTCTTCTCCCTGCTGACACATGAGACCTTCCTGAATTAAGCATCCCGATTTTCTCCCGTGGACCGAGTCTGCAAACTTGAAGCTGCGCGGATTACCTCTTTATATCTCCGACCTTTCGATACCCAAATGACATCAGTCTCAAAGACCTCTTTCCTCGATGTGAGTGTACATTCTTGACCTGATAAATGATGAATCGAACGGTGGCGGCATCACCTGCAATGTATCACATATCACAGATTGCCCTCGAGTTGCTGTCCCGTGCCATCGATGCGGAGGAAGGGCAGAACTATCCGGAGGCTCACGCCCAATACATGGCTGCACTCGATTACCTCATGGCCGTCGAGAAATGTGTGTCGTCGTCTACTGTCTAATGCCCTTGCTGAGACTCGAGATGCGAACATCTCTCGATCTCCTTGTCCAATTCTCTCTGTACATAAGCCGAGACGAACGAAAAGTCCAAAATCCTATTGAAGGAGAAGGCAGATGAATATCTTGGCCGAGCAGAAACGATCAAACAGCGCCTTGAGGGGTTTCCAGGCGATCGATCGAGCACGCAATGGAGTATGGCGACCAACGGCGGCGTCCTTGGCAAGGCGACTTTCACCGCTCAATCTGTCATTCTCGACGTGCGTTTCACAGCTACTTCGGTCGATCGATATCAGTAATCATTGTACACAGGAAGCGTTCAATTATGCGAGACAAGCAGTTGACGCAGATGCTGCACAGCACTATGGAGAAGCATACACGCAGTACATGAAGTCCATGGACTATTTCATGTTTGCCCAAAGATGTTTGTGTCTTGCCACTATAGGGTTCTGTGCGAGTTATCTTGACCACTCATCCAAGACGAACTCAACGAACAGTCAAAGTCTTTAATTCGGTCCGAGGTCGAAGAGTACCTGACGAGAGCGGAGCTGATCAAGAAACATCTAAAATCATCGGAGGAGCCGATGTCGGACGATGTCAAGCCGGTCAATAGCCTCAACCTCAGCAAACCACCCCGTCCACCACAAGTTATATTTCTACACGTGAGATTTCAACTGCCGCAAGTTTCCTCCTTCCATGCAATCAGTCTTGACGATCTCGATATCCTATTTACAGACTGCCGTCGAAATCTCTAAGCGGGCCGTACAGCACGACATCAAACATGACTATACCGCTGCCTACGAGCTGTATAACGATGCCCTCGACCACTTCATTCTAGCGCAGAAGTGTGCGTTTGGGGTTTTCGTTCTTTTGTCTTCTCGCACCACTGAATCTTTCTTGTTGTAGACGAGAGCAACGAGCAATCGAGGGTTGTGATTCGCGCAAATATAGAGGAGTATCTGACTCGAGCGGAAGCCCTCAAGAAGTTCGTCCGATCGTAGCTTATCGTTTCTTCAATTGTGCCCCGAAAGATGTTATACCAAGTGCTCTATGATCCGCTGCAACCACGAATATGGAGATATTTTCCTAACACCGGTGCGCTTGCCGGCCATGGTGTGGTCGAGAACGGGGCTTCAGAGTTCAGATGAGAGTGAAGTTGTCGTTAGGTCGAACAAGACGATGGCGGCGTCGGACGTAGATTCTCGGGTCTTAGTCTCCCCGGGATGAAGACAGTCGGCGCAACGAGTCAAGCTTCGGGTAGCGAACTTGGTAGCGACCTGCTCTCTGTCATGCTCACGACTATAGTGGAACTAGACCGCGATGACTCCGGGCCAGACCTAGTACTTCCTCCACCCGGAATTCCGCCATGGGTCACCGGACTCCAATCATCTTCGATCAAAGGCTGGAGATCGGGACGTCGAGACTTTGCCAAGGACTCGGAGTGGTGTAAGGAGAGTGCCAATTCTGAGCTTGGCACGATCAGAGCTATATGGCACGGTGTTGGTATTTCCCCCAAGGAATTCCAACTGTTAGGCCCCCAGGGCAAACCCAGGGTATAAGAACGAGCTGGTCCTGGTCGAGGCGAAATAACAACTTTTGACCCTCCACCGCTCGCTCGCTTCGCACTCGTTGTATGCGTCACCTTTTATCATGCCCGCGACCTCCGTTTGTCGTCTCCGTCGATGTGCACTGTTGGGCTACTATACCGGTACCGTCGGCGGAGCCATGCGCGGAATTGACCAAGCTCAACGCCGCCGCCTCGTCTACTTCGAACGTCTTGTCGGGAAACCTACGCGGCGAAGTTCATGCATACGCAGTCTACTTCGTCATCTGAGGTGCGTGTAACTAACTCGTACAGCGCATCTGATCGTATTAGCTGACATCACGCACATTCAAGTTTTATATTCTGCGCTGCAATCACGTCCGCATTTCCAACTTGGTACCCATTCCGACATCAACAGTACCGAACTGTCCATACCAGGGTACGTTTCCTAGTACCAATTTTTCCGCCATCTCGACGCTCATTCCACAAAAGTCGCTTAGTCCCACTACCAGTGGATTAGCCTTAGGTACAGTATGATTCTACGAATTTCGGCTCGATCACTGAGATAGCCACCTTACACCTCTGCTACAGGTGTCGCTGGCAACACCTCAGACAGGCCTCACCCTCCGCTAGCAGTGTTTGTCGAGGCAGAGACGCTCCTGTTGTATTGGTAAGTGATGCCATTTGCTCGTGGTCTTGCTTCGTGATGAAAAAACTTTGAATACAGCCCCGAGTCGTTGTACTATGATACCACATTGTGTTTCAGGTTTCCATTCTCTCGGTGGTGGTGTGCGTGTCGGTCCTTGAAGGGCGGGGGCTCGATAAAGTGGCTGGGTGTTTTGGTCGGAGTCGTTCAAGTGGTATATTTGACAACGATGTTCCTTGCCAAACGCTCCGGAAGTGGAGATGGCACTGGGCAGTGAGACCAGTAAGCAACCACATCCACTTACAGTTCAAGTTGTCACTTCGTAAACAGCAGAAGCACGTCAAAGCGATTCTCCAATACCTGTTTTTCCACATCCTATTACAGAGTCCCGTGGTACTCCTGTCACATCGGTTGGATGACTTCAGGTGGACGGTATCAGTCAAATGCATGGGAAAAACCGGACTTCAGTTGGTACTTCGGTTTGGGTAAGTCCCACATTTCGTCTAGCTGCTGTTTACTCATGCACGGAGCGGAAGCAGAAGATGGCAGGGGGACCTCTGTCAGGGAGTTGTCTGAGGCTGCAGATCACCAGATCCACCTTCGGGCAACGCCAATTTTTGCGCCCATCTTGCTTTTGGGGAATGACAGGCTGTGTTACCTTGAGCACCACCTGTCTCCTCGTACGTCATCTATGGCTCGCCACCCAATCACAAGCACGTGGGATAAAGATGAAGGCGGGCCAAGACCGAAGCTGCACTGCGAATTGCAGTTAATTGAGTACCTACGGACACGTGGCATCAGCGGATAAGTCGTGGCGTTGGGGATGAGCGTCGCGGATGGGGATTCGGTGCTCTGAGGGATGTCTCGACGAGCTGATTTGTGATTGGTTGGGTCCTTGCGAAGAGTGAAGGAGTGATGCAGGGCATCGTCTGGGATTCATGCACTTGCTAGTGCGGATCGCTCGCGAAGACTGGTCTGCATCAGTCCGTCACTCATTGCAGCGGTCGAACCGGGGGTTGGATGGAAGGACGTGCGTAGACCTAGTAGAGCACACCAGTGACCATGTTTTTGTCTTGTGGAACTGCGTATCCGGGAGGGAGAATCGTACTCAGTCGCCGTCCGTTTGTCGATGCTCTCGTGGACAGAACATTGAGAGACACGTCGTTCCTCGTCTCGGTCTGCCAAACAGCGTGAATCACGAGGTTGACGTATGTCCACATTGACTAAATCCACAGCACAAGACATTCTACTAGCTGAACAACGACAACCATACAACAACAACGCGATGAGAACGAAGGAGGGTATCCAACCACAGATGATGCACGCTCTATCTATCACTCACAAGGTGTCCCCACATCTCATGCCATCTCATCTCATTCGCCACCATTCCGATTTACGACGATCCCGAGCCAATGATATCCGCGAGCTGTGTCTTTGGAATGGCAGACGGATATGCCAAACGTTGCAAGCGCGTTTGTGTGTGCTGTTCGTACGCATAACCGAACCCGATGAGCGTATATTCGCTCCATGCGGTACCCAGGAAGGAGAGGCCGATTGGTATGCCTGGGGCGGGGTAGTAGGTGTTGGGACCCGCGCTGCCGACGGTAACATTGTTGGGGTAGAAACCTAGGGGAACTTGGGGAAGGGATGTCAGCATGGGACAGTGCTTGGAGGTGTGGAGAGAATAGACAGTACCGGTGATGATGGGGTATCCGGCGATGGCTAGGAGGGACAATTCATGATGAACGTGAGCATGGTGGAGATAACGTTGTGGATTACGAGAATGGGACTCACCAGCAGGGACGGTAGTGTATCCGGGTGTGGGAAGCACGAGCGCATCCAAGGCATACATCTTCAATGCTGCGTCGATGCCGTTCGTCGCGCCGAGTTCCTTGTCAAAGGCAAGCGACTGGTAGTAGGATGGGTTGTATCCGGTGGTTGCCTCGGATGCGATCAAGCTGGACATGAGATCAGGTTGGAGGTGCAAAGCAAAGCAGGATGCTCACATGATCTGGTCCGTGTAGCCAGTAGGCTTCTCCAAACATGGGTTGTCGTTGTCGAACATGATGACATCAGCCAAGGACGACACATTCGAAGGGTTCGCGATGAGTGCGTCGAACCATTGGTTAAGCTGAACCTATACAACCAATTGAATCACCGAACAGAACGTGATACACTTCTCATCACAACAAACCTTGAACTCAGTTTCCAGAACGACGGATTCGTTGTTGGAATTGTAGATAGCGTATGCGGAGGGCAGGTCAGCGGGGTCAACGATCGTAGCACCGAGCTCCCTGAGCGTTTCGAGAGCCTGTTCGAATACAACGTTCACATATGGGTCGTTACCAGTCATACTGTCGTTTAAGAATACAGCACGTGGAACACCGATGCGTTTGCCAACCAGGGAGGAGTTGCTGAGGGCCATGGTGTAGTCGGGAACCGGGGTAGGCTGGGCGAGAGTGAAGTTGTCGTTGGGGTCAGGACCAGCGATGATGGACAAGACGATGGCTGCGTCTGACATAGACCGAGCAAGGGGACCGACGGTATCTTGATGCTCAGAGATGGGAATCACTGAGACAGAAAAGCCGGGAGTAAGTACATATGGTTGTGAACCACCACTAGAGACGAACCGCCAGCACGCGAGGTAAGGCCGACAGTGGGTTTGATCCCCACAATGTTGTTCTGGTTGGCCGGACATGTGATGCTCCCATCAGTTTCCGTTCTACAATTACATAAGTGGGTCATTAGAATGAGAACGCGATACAACGCACCCAAGGGCTACTGCCGTCAAACCAATGGAGGAAGCGACTGCCGATCCAGACGAAGATCCGCAAGGGTCTCCATTCGGATAGTAAGCATTCGTGCACTGTCCACCACGTCCGGACCACCCGGATGCAATCATTCCTCTGAAGTGAGCCCACTCAGACATGTTGGCCTTACCTGAAATAAGACGTGTCAGGAGTCAGGTGAAACGATCGTGGAGATGGTCAGGGCGCATCAGGAAGCTGACCAAGGATGATAGCGCCTGCTTTGCGCAGCTTTTTCACGACGCCAGCATCTTCTGAAATTATCGACCTCAGCAGAGAGTAGCTTCCAGCAGTCGTATTCATGCCTTGAATGCAGAAAAAGAAATGAGAATCAATGCCACAACGCCACTCATCAGCGACATACCCTCGAATGCAACGGTTCCAATGTTGTCCTTGACGAGAACCGGAATACCATGCAGGGCACTCCGGGGACCGTAAGTGAGGCGCTCATAGTCCAGTACAGTTGCTTCCTCAAGCGCAGATGGGTTAGTCTCGATCACAGCACGCAAGGCAGGCCCCTCAAGATTAACTTCCTCGACTCGGGCAAAGTAAGCCTGTTTGGGGATGTTCATCAGTGGCTCGATCAACATTAAACATCAAAACCATGTAATCAATCATTATCGTCGTACCGCGGAGGAAAGACAGCATGTGATAGGGATGTGGGGCACGCATCAACGTACATACCTTAATGAGGTCTACGCTGGTAAACTGGCCGGAGGTCAATCCGGCTTGAAGCTCTGTCAATGAAGCCTCATAGAGGTCAGGAAGAGGCGTTGTTACGGCTGCCGATACGAAGAATGACTGTGTCAAGAAGAGACCAGCACATATCCAAAATACCAAACGCGTAAGCGAAGCCATGTTGAAGGATGTTGAACCGAGCAGAACGCCGTGGGAGCGAGCGACTCGATCAGGGTCACGGTCGCTTCAAGTACTCCGTCGGGGACAGTGTCAATCAGAACTCGAAGGGCATCAGCGGATTCTCCCACTGCGATAAGCAATTAATGCGATGTAATGCGCGTTGTCGCCCGAGATAAGGAGCTCGAGGACGCGTCGAGCTATAGTTATCAACTTGAATGCAACAATGAGTACATCACCGTAATTTCTCACGAAGGCTCTCCGAAATCTGGAGAACCTGCCAGAAATCGATACTGAAAGTGGTAGAGCTGGTGAACTTGAGAGTTGGACAGCTCAACCAATCCTGGTGTGAACTAGTCTCCCCTAGTAGACAAACCAAAGAGTCGGGATGAAGACAGTCGTTCACCCTCCACTATGGGTGTGAATTTGCCATAGTATACTCACCAAGAATATGAGGCTGTCAAAGGATTGCCTCCGATCGTAGTTGATCTGGCAGATCACGTCAATTGATATCGCCAAATAAACTTACAGACATGGAAACTCCGTTGTGGAGATCCAGAGTAACGTCCATGGGCGCACAAAATAATTCAAGTAGACTTGGAGGTACAAGTTCGAAAGGACCAAGGATGTGAACGTCACGGTCGACGGCGATCTTTATCTGCCTGCCGCTATGCCACGAGCCTGCTGAGGTCATCCAAGTCTTCCCCGACTAACCAAGTTGAAATACAGCACTGGCAGTCTCCCGGGCCTGATCCCCTTGCGGGGCAGCCTACTACTACTACTACTGCCTCATCACAGCTCCGGTATCTGAATATCGTTCATCTCAGTCGAACCCATCAAATGGCCCAGCATCGTAACGGTTCAAAGCAATCAGTGCACCAGGCCCGGGGCTCAAAGCCTGCGCGGCAAGACGAACCTAGCCAAATGCAAGGCACTGCGGCGGACCGGTCGAAGGTGATTCAATACAGTCTTGGAAGAGCACGGTCGCCTTGTGGAAGACAGGCACCTCGTTAGTCTCCCAATCCAGTGGGTGGGCATTCTAGGGAATGCTATTCTCCCACCTCGTATCGGACGCAAGGTCACGTGACACCGAACCAGTTCGTCTCGTGTGTGGAGGAGTGAGCTTGAGAGTCAGGGCTAGGAGTGTTGCTGAAGATATTGTATTCGGGTATATAGTACTTCAGTAATATGAGGTATAATACTGCTGAGACTACACATGAAAGTATGGGCATCCATCCGCGCGATTCGTGGGTTCAATGGGTCGTCTGGCGTGATGGGGATATGGTGATGGTGACGGCCTAGGTGAGTCTTTGATGAACCTGCGCGTGTAGTGCTGGTTCTGACGCGTTTCTTCGTCCGCTCCTAGCGTCTTCGTTTCGACTCGTTGTGAGTCGCTATCGGCGTTGCTCGTTGCGTTGCGTCACGGTCGCGTTCGGCATCATTTTCACCGCTCTGCAACTCCCCTGTCTCTCGACATCTCGTTTTTCGTCGACCTGGCGAGCTCACGGCCGCACGGCTCCGTTCGTGCGCCTGTGCGATCACACCGCGCATTCGACTCTTCGTCGTCGTCGCACTCGCTCGTTCGGGTTTGGGGTTCGTTCATTGGGACTATGCAGGTGCGTCGTCTTCGTTCGTCGCGTCGTACTGACCATGGTCTTCGTCCCTCGACATCGATCGCTCGACTGACCTCAACGCCCTTGATCGACACATGTCAGCGTGTTTCATCGTTCTCCCATTCATCCAGCTTGTCTGTGAGCCTCCCAGCGTCCTCCTCGACGATCTCCGTGTATCTGCGAGCGCGGGCGGTGCTTCCCGCTCGTTTGCAATTGGTTTTGCCCTCGACCTGTACAACTTCGGGATCGCTCGACACGATCGTTTTGACTCTCGACAACCCCAACTCCACCACACGCCCGTCGAAAGGCTCTTTCCGCCGTGTTTCTTCGCGGCTGGGTGTGCTTTCAGCGTCGTTCGACTTGTGCAGCGTGCTTGTCTAGCATGCGCGAACAACTCCGTTTGTCGTCGTCGTCATCCGCGGTTTCCCCTTGAGCGGCACGCTCTGGGGATTGTTAGGCGAGTCTTCGTTCGCATTTGCGTCAACGGACACATTTGCTGTGGTTGTCGCAGCAGTCTCGTCTGTGGACATCTCCGCTCAACCTGATTCGAATAATTGCCCATTGTGGGCGTCGGCCGTGGTCGCGATTGCTACGTCGGATGTCATCGACTCTCCCGGCCCCAGCCCTGTCGCCCACCACTTCTTCGACCTCCTCGTATGATTCCGTCTCGCTTGGGGTCTTCTCTCGCATTGTAGCTTTCGACACCTACCACGCGCCCTCTACACCCTTGATCTCGCTCGCAATTTCATCACCTTCGTCGGATGGCATTGACGACTCGTCTGGTCGTGTTTCATGGCGGCTGGACGCGCTTTCAGCGTCGTTCCGACGCATTTCACTCGTCGATCGGTTTCGTCAACGAGTATTTTTGATCTGGTGGCTTGGTGGGGTCTCTGGTGAGTATGTGTGGTCGCTGTCTTCGTTCGAACGACTGATGGGCGGTGGCTGGTGGCTGGTCGGAGGCTCGGACACAGTCGGACACTGATGTACTGATGTCTGGCAATCAACAAAGTCACATGACACCGAACCGACTCGGTGTCACGTGACCTTGCGTCCGATACGAGGTGGGAGAATTGCATTCCCTGGGCATTCTTTACTGAGGTCTTCATGATCGCAAAGCTGCAACCTCCTCCAACTTCCTCGTGGTAGGGATAGTATTTCCCGTCATCGCGTTTGCTCGTCCGGGTTCGGAATCGTTTTTATGGACTGCGGGTATATGTGTGACCATCTGGGTGAATTATTTGATCGTGTTATTCTCCTTATGATCATGTTCAACCTGCTCTTCGCAGGAGCACGGCATGGAAGTTCAACTTGTCTCGCCATCCTTAACTCGACTCGTTCGTTGTGATCCGTTGGCGTATGGTTGACCGTGTCACCGTAGAGCAAGAACTAGTACTGGTAGAGAATTTGCACAAAGGGAAAAGGGAAAGAAAGGGACGAGTTAAAGCTCAGACTCACACGTGATTCGGACGTTCGGTTCAATTCCTAGGCGAGCCGTTCCTTCGACTCGACCGTATATGCCACCAACGCGTCGAGGGAAAACTAGAGCAGAGGTACGTGTATTATAAGATTCATCTACGCGGCAAACGATTTCCCTGACCGTTTCAACTCTTGTTAGCTGCCGCTCACCCCCCAGCGACGTCACCAGTCGCATCTGAAATGAGTTTGGACTGTTCTGAGGAAAGTCAAAGCTCCACTGGCAGTGGCAGGCGCTACATCTCCCCCGTAGATCAGTACTTGATGACACTCAATCCCGATCACAAGCCAGCCTCGGAGGAGGCCCTTATAAAGACTGTGCTGAGGGGCAAACACAGAAGTCACCTTGAGGAAGCATGGACGCGCCACGTCGCTCAGGCCAATCGCATCGTTGCCAAGTTCAAGGCAAAACCGCATAAGGCTGTATGTGTTGTATCCTAATGAATGGTTCCATCCTATTGAGCCCCGCTGCAGGACAAACCCAAAGAGGGTGAGGCATCCGTCATGTACTATGATATTCCCGACAGCGAGAGCCTTGCCATCCGTCGATGGGACAGCAACATGCAAGAGTACGGCCTCTACTGTTTCGACCTCTACGACACATCCAAGCGCATTGCTATCAATCTTCCCGATAACTACAAGATTTGCAACGTCCCTCATACTGGTGCTTTTGTGATCGGCGGCAGTGGCTCAGAAGTAAAGAGCTGGGAGATGACATGGGGTATTCTTCGTGAAGATACACTACCCGGGCAAGAGCGTTTCGCTGTTCCTGAGGGCTCGCACCTAGTCCTCTTCCGCCCCGATAAGCAACCGTTCTTTTTTGCTCTTCCAACACGTCCTCGTGTATATCGTGGTGTAGCTGCCATATTTGCTCAACCCAGACATTGACAGCCTCAGAGGTCTTAACATAGACTCTAGATACTAGAAAAGCATTGGATCCAAACTCTCAAAAAAGGACAACCCCTGAAGAAGGATATTCATCTCTTCCAGTGATTCAGTGCTAGTTGGGCGTAAGGTCGATCACCCCACAATCGTAATAGAACTGTATCATTTCCATTCTTATGACTCACAAACAAGCAATGCACCTTTCGTTCACGCCAGCGAACTGACCAGTCAGGTGAAGTATAGAAGGAAGGAAGCACGCCACAACCCCATGTATCGCTATCGCTCATCACAGCCTAGGACATCATTACATCGATAATCGATTCCCTCCACTTCTAGAGATGGGACGTAATCTTGCCTGCAGGCTGCGAGTGCCTGGACCAAGATCATGAATTAATTGTACCTTGCTTCTGGAAGGAATGGAAGCATCAAGGTCACGGAGAAGACGAATTGAGGAGGACCTTTATTCGGTACAACCGTGCGCACCCTCTGGGGTGTAGGGCCATGGTATAAAACCCCTTCTCTTACTTTCGCCATTCATCCTCTTACATCTACAGCCTCGAATAAAACGATGTCGACTCAGCAAGACCAATTCTTTCAATATGTCGATGATCATGTCGACGATTTCATCCAGCGGCTTTCCACCGCAGTAACTTATCCAAGGTACCCATTATTCCTTTCACCCTCGTGGTTCGCTCACATGTCTACTTACCGGGATCAGGGATAGTATAAGTGGCGACCCAGCTCACCGAGAAAACGTTCGAAACATGGGTGTCTGGCTGCAGACGCAGCTTGTTTCCCTCGGTGTAACCGATGCCCAGCTCGTCGAGCTCGGATATCAGCCGAATACTGAGCCACCTCTCAAGCTTCCACCTCTTGTGATCGGGAACGTCAACACTGGAAGCAGTAAGACCGTGCTCGTATATGGCCACTACGACGTTCAGCCGGTTCGTTCCTCGTCTCCTTTCGCGATTCGTACTACGTGAAGAGAGCGCTGAATCTTGCGTTTTCAAGGTAAATGGTTGGGCGGAGAACAACCCCGACTCACCCGATGCGTTTGTGTTGAAACCATTTCCTAACGGACAACTTGTTGGCCGCGGTGCTACGGACGATAAAGGCCCCTTGATGGGATGGCTCAATATCCTCGAGGCACACCAGCAACTCCAATTGAAGCTACCCGTCAACATCAAGTTCTTGTTTGAAGGAATGGAAGAAAGCTCGAGTGTCGGACTGGACGGTTGGATTACCCAGGAGGCAGCCAAAGGAGACCAGGGGTTCTTTGCAGGCGTTGATTGTGTCTGTATCGTGAGTATCAGATCACAATTCTTAAACTCGTTTTCGATTTGGCCCTCACCCCTGCCGCGGATACTAGACGGACACTTACTGGCTTACCACTCGTCGTCCTGCGCTCACGTACGGCGTCCGCGGAATTGCGTACTTCAGCCTCAACATCACCGGCGCGAAAGATGATCTCCACTCTGGGATATACGGACGGATGATACACGAGCCCATGACGGATATGGTCAAGCTACTCGGGAAACTTGTGGAAGTGAATGGTCTAATCACTGTCCCTGGTGTTGAAAACCTCGTCAACCCACCCACGAAAGAAGAAAGGTAAGAAGATCTCATTTCGATTCGGGTTCTCACCCGATGCCGATATCCCGTCGGATCCTAGGCAGGAATATCAAAAGTTGGACTACAAAGTTGAGGACCTCCGAGCAGATACTGGTGCTTCGGTATGTGCAATGATATGCAACTTCATATGGTGCTCTTCGATCGAACTTGTTCGCTGTTTGCCAGGTGGGGCTGTCAGAAGACCCGGCTGAGCTGCTTATGGGCCGCATGCGCTATCCGTCACTCTCCATCCATGGAATCAAAGGTGCCTTCGATCAAGATGGGCTGTTAACTATCATTCCTCACCAGATCAGTGGAAGGTTCAGTCTCCGGTGAGCACCATCCGCCTACCTCGTCAAACGACGTCTCAGGGTCAATTGAATTCGGTCTATCTCCCTCCACACCACAGCCTTGTTCATCCCCAGACGCCCGATATCATCATCCCGCTGGTCACCAACTTCCTGAATGCTGAATTTGCCAAGTTGGGATCGAAGAACGAAATGGAGGTCGCGTACGAGGGTGGTGGCCTTCCTTGGGTGGGAAACAAAGATCACTGGAATTTCAAGGCCGCAGATGCTGCTACGCAGGTTCGTATGTCTTCTCCTGCTTTGGGTCTCAAGGTACTGCGAAACACGTCTGTTGACTATTCACTTGGAAGACTGTCCATGGATCAAGTCTTGCACCTGACTATACCCGCGAGGGAGGATCTATACCTGTAGCTCTCCTCTTCCAAAACGCGTTAAAGGCGAACGTGTTGCTGTTATCCATGGGAAGATCGGACGATGGTGCTCAGTAAGCATTTCCGTATTCTCCGATGCGCGCGGCAATTCGAGTGTTCACATGTACTTGTCTGCAGTTCGTTGCGCGAAAAATTGGATGTCGATAACTATATCAAGGGGGTAAGATTACTTGACTGCTGTGTATTGTTTTTTTTTTTGGATGCTGACGGGTTTTATTGCTTGCCATCGTGTTTAGACGAAGGTGTATGGATCGTACCTGTACAATCTCGCCACCGTCGAGTCCGAGTCCGCGTCGTCTTCCTAAGAGCCGCTTCCTGTCCGTTCATCTAAAAATGAGGTGAAGTGCTGGGAAGCAGGGGTAGGCGAGAGTTGAAACAACCCAAAACTCGTATTGAGATCAGGTCTACACTATCGCCAAGTGAAGCGGTTTAGAAGAAGAGAATGGAGAACGTCTGAGATAGGACGGTTGAGTCTTGGGGAAAGACCAAGTGAACTAAGCTGGGGTTACCAGCAGTTCCTTGGGGTTTATATACTATCCTAAGTGTTTGTATATGTTTGTACTAACTATAACTAAATAAGGAGTTACCCTGAACCCATGAGAATAGAAGCGAGATAAGAAGGCTGTGAAGCATAGCCGAGATAGCGGAGATTAAGTGCATGAGGTGAAAGGCTGTGGCATAGCCATGCGCAGCACGGAGATTAACTGTCAAGGTAAGGCAGTGCGTGAGAATGAATATAACTATAAGGGTCGACCGTGCGAAGAGTGAAAGTGAATGAGCACGTGTCTGAAAGATAAGATGAGAGAGATTAGATAAGATCGAATGGAACGAAACGTTGAAGTCCGAAAAGTGTCTGTGAAGGTGAGAGAACCGTAATGAACCGTAACACTACCCCCTTCCTATGGATCAACTTCCAGGTGATCAGTTTTCCATGTTATCTGCGTCATGGAACTGCTGCCATCCGTGTGCGTCTAGGTTATGAGGAACGTCAAGATGACCGTTGACCAGGGTGGGTGAGGGTGTTGGTCTCATCGAAGCCACTAGGGCTGGGATAGGGTCATCTGTGTAACGAGGGGGCAAGACGTCGGGGTGCATAACTTTGAGAGTCATCCACATCTCGCTCCACGAGATCTGGTACTCGACGATGGTGGTACGATCCGTCACGAGCATGTGAACGAATCGGAGGGAGGTGTAGAGCACGATGAGGGTTACGACCAGCGTGATGACGACGAGGAGGAGAAGGAGGACATAGACGACGACCGGCATGGCCATCAAGAGAAAGAGGGAAGCGCTGACGACAGCGAGGAGTGCGGTACGATGAAGTTTGTTGATCGACATGTCGGTCTGAGCAAGGGGACGAGTGTAGGCAACACCGTTGAGGTAAGCGTCCATTATGATTTAGAGTAGAGAAGATGAAGAATGTTGGGTGGGCATCCAGGCCTTATATATGTTCTTTCTCCTATTTGGCACTGTTTATGTGGGCGCAGCCCGTGTTTTTTAATGGACTGGACAGGTTTGCCATGAGTCTATCAATTTTGGCTGGTCCGTTGTCCGTGAGATTTTCTGGACGTTTCTGGAATAGGAATAGGAAATCTGCGGGATCAATGGATAGAGCACGAGGTGCGGCTGGATTCTTTGCGTAGAAGTCCTTCAAGCAGCCTTTGGCATTTGCCAGATGAGCTCTTGGTTCCCAAGTGCGATCGGTTTCATCATAACCCTTCCAGTGCACGAGGTATTCCAGTTTCTTTCCTTTGTACCGAGTGTCAACAACGTAGTCGACCTCCCATTCGTTGTCTCGTTCTTCCGTAACAAGGACTGGTCCGGGCCGTGCCGTAGGTTGGCCGTCAAGGCGGTCTTTGTAAGGTTTGATTCGACGGACATTAACCACAGGGTGGATTCGAATGTCTCGTGGAAGCTGTAGCTTTACTGCATTTGGCCCTGCCAAGGCGATGATTTTAAATGGACCCAGCCATTTCTCAGATAATTTGTCTGATGCGCGTGTCAAACGCAGGTCTGTGGTTGACAGCATGACTTGCTGTCCAATTTCATATTCGGGCGCAGCCGAGCGGTGTTTGTTGGCTAGCGATTTCATGCGTTCCTGGGCTTTGGCCAGGTTCTTTTCGACATCGGCAAGCGTTTTTCGCATTGCGTCTGTGAATGATTTGGCAGCTGGTGCCTGAGAAGTAGAAGCATGTGGTTCTGTGCCCATGCGTGGTTCATATGAACGTGTGACTTCGAACGGCGACTTCTTCGTTGAAGTATGATACTTGTTATTAATAGAGAACTGGGCGATGGCTAGCCAGTCTGCCCATTGGTTTTGTTTATCGAAGCAGTAGATTCGTAGAAACTTTCCAACTTCTTTGTTTACGATTTCTGATTGTCCGTCTGTCTGCGGGTGGAATGCCGTACTGAGCTTGGTATCAATACCAAGAGCATCATTGATTTCTTTGGCCACTTGCGCCGCGAACTGCGGGCCTCGATCCGACGTGATGGATAAAGGGAGTCCATGATGCTTCCATACGTGAGAAAGGAATAGGCGAGCGGTTTCCAGGGCCGAACACGTTTTTGTGCAGGGTATGAGTTCGACTTCTTTCGAGAAGCGATCTACCACCGTCAAGATTGCATTAAAACCACGTGATTCGGGTAAACCCGTAATGAAATCCGCAGTGATGTGTTGCCAGGGTCCCCTAGGAACCGGTAAAGGTTGGAGAAGACCTGCGGGTGCCTGATTCGTTCCTTTGAATCTTTGACAGGTCTGACAGTGAGACACGTATTCTTTTACGAGAGTGGCGAGTCCAGGCCACATGTAAGATCGTTGAATGAGCTCTAACGTTTTCTCGTAACCGGGATGTCCTGCAGCTGGTACGTCGTGGTGTAGACGAATGATGTCCATTCGGAGTATGTTATCTTCCGGAATGTACAACCGATCTTCTTCGTCGTAGAGTAAGCCATCAAGCTTCTCATGAATGCCTTTCTTCTGGAACTTCTGAACTTCTGTTTCAGATAGTTTGCACGTTGCAAGGAAGACTCTTTGCTTGATCCGTGCCCCTTCATCTGTCAGGGCGGCTGTGCGGATATTTTCGGGAGCAATGACCAATATTCCTTTATTGTCATTTTCAACTCCGACGGCGTGGTCTTCTCGACGTGAGAGAGCGTCAGCTTTTGCCATAGAAGGTCCAGGTTTGTAAACCCAAAGCATATTGAATCTAGATAGATATTGCGCCCAGCGCGCTTGTCGTCGGTTGAGATCCTGTCTTGTCATGAACCACTGCAGGTTTGCGTGGTCGTTCCAGATCTCAAACTGGTGTTTAGCACCTTCTAGGTAATGTCGCCATTGCTCTAGTGCCTGAATGACCGAGAGCATTTCTTTATCGGCGATAGGATAATTCCGTTCTTGCGGAGTCATGGAATGCGATGAATAGGCAACCGGGTGCCATTTGTCTTCTTTGAGAATAGATAGAACTGCGCCCGTTGCATAATTGGATGCGTCACATTCTAAGCGGAATTGACAGTTGCCGTCAGGGAAGGTGAGTATGGGAGCTGAGGTGAAACTCTTTTTCAGCGTGTCAAACGCTATTTGACACTTGTCATCCCATATGAAGGCTTGTTCCTTTTTGGTTAGGTCATTGAGAGGACGTGCGACTTGCGCGTAGTCTTGAATGAACCTTCGATAGAAGTTTGCTAAACCTAGGAAGCTTCTTACGCCTTTGACGTTCTTTGGTTCTGGCCATTCCAATATGGCGGTGACTTTAGATTGATCCATTTTTATCCCATCTTTTCCCACGATCATTCCGAGGAATTCAACCTCAGATACGCGGAAATTGCATTTTTCGGGTTTTACGAATAGATCGTTTTCTTCCAGTCTTCGAAGAACTTCAAGCACAATTTTGTCATGTTCTGCCTGATTTTCTGTTTTGGTAAAGATCATCAAATCGTCTATGTAGACGACGAGCACGTCTTCCATGTCTGCGAAGATCTCGTTCATCATCGCTTGGAATGTGCCGGGGGAGTTACAGAGACCGAAGTACATGACTCGGGGTTCGAAAGAACCACGGAAGCAAACGAAGGCGGCCTTCCATTCATCGCCTTCTTTGATGCGAACGTTGTTGTATCCCCATCTGAGATCCATTTTTGTGAATAATTTAGCTCCTTTGAGCTTGTCAACGAGTTGGCCGATCAACGGCAATGGATAGTTATTTTTGACCGTGTGTTCGTTTAGGTAACGGTAATCCTGTACCATGCGTTTACGTCCATCCTTTTTAGGGACAAAGAAGACTGGTGACGTTTGGGGGGATTTAGAAGGCGCGATGTAGCCCTTCTTGAGCTGATCATCGATGAAGTCGCTGACTTCCTTCTGTTCCGTTTCCGAAAGTGGTATCAGTCTACCCTTTTTAGGTTTGAACGTCTCTTTCAAATCAATAGCGTGATCCCACGGCTTGCGTAAGGGCATGCGTTCTGATTCTCCTTTAGAGAACACCTTGAGGAAGTTGTGGTACTCCTTTGGGACCATTTCCTCCACGGTCTTTTCCTTTTCTTTGGGGATTTGCGCATCAAGCGTATGGATAGCGGAGTATGCAGAATACTGGGAATCTCGTTCCTGGTGATCTGGATCTTGGATATCTAGGTTTGGCCTTTCTTGGAGTAGGGCACACGTGTGTGGGCAACGAGTCATTTTGACTGTTCCCTTACTCCAATTAATGTCCGGATTATGACGTTTCAGCCATAAGAATCCGAGTATGAAGGCGTTTTTGCCAAGATCTGTGACCTCCGCAGTGACTTCTTCGCGGTGTCCTTCGTAATCTAGCACTAGCTCGGCTGAGTGCGTAATAGAACCAGCGGAATTCCTTGTTCCGTCCACGTTGTAAACGGGAATCGCATGACGTAACTTTGTCAAGGGAATGTGATGTGATTTCGCCCACTGGCGATCTATGAATATGGCATTCGCTCCTGAGTCAAGGAGTGCCGTAAGTGGAATGAACGTCCGACTTGTTTCAGGACGAATCTTGATTGCGAGAAGTATTTCGCGTTCCGGCGCTAATGAGCGCACGAAAGCATTGTCTGGGATTTGTGTGGGAGAGGGGGAAATAGAGGAATTAAGCACCCGTGTAACGCCCGGGCCGAGCCCATCAAGGGACTCCTCTGTCGGCAAAGTAATATTGGAAACTAATGTGTCATCCGTATCATCATCAGCGGAATTTTCTATTTCTAGCGGTCCGTAGCGAGATCCTCTCACACACCCAGATGCGTGTGAAAGGGGTTTCAGTTTTCCGATTTGTTGGTAAGGGTGGTGTAATCCTGGAACCAAGCCTGTGCTTCTTCCAGACCCATGCCTCGGGTAGCTCGTACCCAATCCATTTCTTTTCCTTTGCCCTTGTTTGGCTTAGGGGTTTCGGTGCTTTTATCCTCATCCCAGGAGGTATGTTCTTCTGTGAAGCGAACGTTCCTTGGTGCTTTGTACTTTTTGCACATACGTTTGTGCTCTCCTCTAGACCAGCCGCATTCTGAGCATTTGGTCTTGGGTTCCTTGCAGTCTCTGACGAAGTGGTCCTTGCCACAGTTGAAGCACTTGGGCTTCCTCTCTCCATTAGGTTTCTTAGTTTGGACGGCGTCAACGTCCATTGCGTTAGGGTCACGGCGTGTGATTCTGTCTGCCGTGCCTGCTTTGATGTATGAAAATAGCTCTTTCCTGTTACAGCGAGCGCGGATTGCTTCAACAAAGGTTTCGTAATTGTCGTATCTTCCCACATTCTCAAGTAGGAATTTGACTGATTCTTGATCCGCGTTGCGCTCCAGGATCTCGATGTGACGTTCATCATCCCATCCATCCATTGCTCTGTGGATCTCGAATTTGGTTATGAAACTAGCGAATTTCATATCGTGCTGTTTCAAACCCATGATCATCTTGCGATGATATTCTTGTTCGTTTGATGAACGGAACCGATCTGTCATCATCTTCTCGAAGTCATTCCAAGTATGGGTTGTCCCATCTAAGATCTGTGCCATGGTGGCACGTGCGAAGTCTCCGGCGTCCCCGCCTTTCATTCGGCTAAGGGTTGCCTTTATTCCGGCCATCCCGGCAAGTACTCTGATGTTTTCCGCTCGCCAGGAGCGTACTCTCATCCACCATTCTTCAAACTTTTTGCCTTTGGACCCGTCATAGTCTCCTGGGTCAGCTACGATTTTCGATAGCCTTGGTTCGGCTGGTGGTACTGCTCCTGCTGGAGCTGGG
>JBBPTG010000152.1:0-58755 GCA_038093975.1 Chalciporus piperatus
AGAACTCTGCTGACATATATCCTTACTGAACCCTATCTTCCAAAGGTTCTCTGGGGATGACAGACACGAGGACGAAGAAAATATTTTTTCGAGCGGAGGTAATACCTGCGACGCTTATCGGAATCTTTGCAGATCTTCTGAGGAAGTTTCCCAAGATCTTTTTGGATTTTGCACATATACTACTCTCGAACTTCTATCTTCGAGCAGTAGCGAAAACTATCGTAATACAGGATACTATTTTTATTGTTTTTCTATTTTGTACCTCGGCGGTGCTGCCGGCTTACGTTGCTACGTATGACTCAGCCAAGGGGGCGGCGACGCGCTTTTCCCTTGTCGTCCTTCGCAATTGGGCACGATCCCAATCCGGTCTTCGAACAAAATACTATAGTATGGAGGATAACAGGAACGGGGCACTAAAGGCTGGCCCAAAAGAATAGAATAGCCAGATGGCGAATGCGTGACGTCAACGGGTGATCACGTGAACCCGGATCGTGTCTACAGTCAGAGGGTTGGCGCGTGAGCGGGCCCCAAGACGTCTCGAACGATCAAAAAGCCCCTAGTGCACTATGGGGAACAGCAACGTTATCCAATTTATGACGGCGGACGGCCGTATATGCAGCAGTGGACGGAGTTGCGGTCTCCTGTGTGTCACGTACACAAACGGTCTTCTTGACCAACTCTTTAGCCCTAGAGTCCAGGCGGTGTTTTCAAGTCTAATCCAAGTGTTATGACTGAGTCACAACACAGCGGGGACTTAAGGCAACACTAAGCCTTGCGAAGGAATATGCTGAGTACTAAAGCTTAATTGCGGTGAAGCAACAAATGGATTAGACTGGGGTCTGTGATAAGTACAGGGCTACTTATATACTATTGAGAAGTGCGCACAGACCAACAGCCGAATAAGGAAATCATAAAGAGAAAGATATATAAGGTAAAGGGACAACGATAAGAAAAGGTACCAGGCACGGATTCGGGTCTAGGCCATGACATCATTGCTGACTCATCTAAGTCTGGACCTTTGTCACGTGACCTGATTATGTAATAGTTTACGTAATGCTACAGGGACTACCGGAGCGGATTAAGATGAATCCGGCTTGACCCCTAAGTTGTAGACAAAGTCCAGAGTTCGAATACCGTTGTAGGCAAAAGTTTGAAAAGTTTTTAAATACTATAACATCAAATGTCAACTCGAGGTGCATTCACCTGATCCTCCCTCCCCAGTGACTGCTCCAACGGTAGTCCCGGTCATTCCTAATCAACCTGCCTCTCCCACTCCCTCCCTATCCTCCATTAAGAGTGGCACTGCCCATCCTCACCACCCATGGCTCCAGCTAGTTCTGGACCACGACTTTTGCCCAGCATTCCTATCCCATGTCGACTCTGATATGCTCCCAATCCCCTCTTATTCAATGCCGGATGGGGTGCCGCAGGTAGTCATGGTCCAATTCACGAAGGGAGTACCGGTCTTCTTGGGTTTCGACTCAAACGGGGATCTTTGTGTCTCTCGGACCCTTGCAGACCCGAACCTGTGCGTTATGGCCCTGACTATTGGACCGTGTGAACACCCCATGAACGTGCTTCAAGGATCCCCATTATTCACGAAATAAGCTCTCCACCTGCTGCGTTACAGCAGGCACTACCCGCCCTGGCCACCCTGCCACCTTTTATATATTATTCTCTTACCTGCCTGGTTCTCAACAGGAGTTGGCCGCCTTCCTCATCACGGCCAGTGGCCATTTGTCTTTGTCGTTTGCTCTGACCTGTACTTACGAGTACATGACTCTTCCCCACTCTTCCTCGCGCGTCTGCCCGTCTCGGCGGGACAGGCCTATGCTTATCTGGAATCATCGTTGCTTCTTTTCTAGTACCACTATTGTGGTTCGTAGCTAGTTACATCACACAGTATTGTCCTACATAGGGTTACCACCCCACAAGGGACAGTAATGGATTCAAAAAAAAAAAAAAAAAAAAAAAAAAGAGATCAGGTCGTTGAATTGAATAAATCAAGGTGAATTGGACATACATTATGAGCTTGGGGAAACCAGCCAGGCGAGATGTTCAATGACCCCTGGAATGCAGCGTCCTGGGAAAAGAGGGCATTGGCTGTCCGCCAACCATGACGCGATGACAGCGGGGTTGTGATGGTGGATTGGAGAAGCGGTTGGATTGCAGGCAGAGTGTTATGCACCCATGACTAGGCAGCCGAGTGAGGCTTGAAAAGACACATTCAGCAGACTAGGCCTACCTGAACTTTGGAGGTGAGTGGCGATGGGAGATACCAAAGTAGGATGTGGCCAGCTTGATCTGTGACAATGCAAGGTGAATCTATGAAAGTGGTTGGAAGGGAGGGAAGCCGCTCGGAAATCCGTTGTTCGTGATCTGGATTTATGCCAGACACGATATATCCCAGAACTGATGCAAGTTGTTCTGCTTGAATAGCCAGGCGGACTGCGGCCGAAAATCAGCTGCCTGAATGGCCTTTCATGGAAAATAGCTTGCCTGGACGGCTGAAGGCTGAAACCATCGCAACCACCATGTGTTCGGCCTCAATGACAGCATTAACAGGAATTTGAACATCTGGCAAGACAGGTTCGGTGGTTTGATTGCAGAAGCGCAGCACCTCCTCCCAAAAACGTGCCTGGACATAGGTTGCCAACAGATCGTTGAGATAGAGGGCGAAGTTGGTATCAGTTAATTCCTTGGAGGTAACATGAGGTGGATCCATAGTGAATCAAGGGAGTCGTGGTGTACCCTCGACAGATAGGTAGAAATGGGAGCGTCTGCGGGTCCTTCGGGGCCGTCGGGTTGGTTTCTCGGGTCCAATGGGCTATCAATATCCGGCCGACACTTTGGGAATACATCCATGACAGGCATGGGAAACCCATGTGCTTGAACTCTGGAGCAAAGATAGGCTGGCCGAAAGTCAGCCTTCTCCATCAAACATCTGATGCTCACTAAAGTTGAAACATACACTTTGTTGGTGTACTTCGGCTGCAGATTACAGGCAGCCATTGGAGAGGCAGGACAATGGCCTCCTGCAGCAATGGTCTCCCTGAGGGAGGAAGTGGTGAGTATGGATTTGCATACTTCCTGCAGGATTGTTAACTGCCAAACAATAGGCTGTAGTGAATCGGTTGATGGCATACAAATCAATCGCTCACAACGATCTGCCACACATCCCTCTGTTGAATCGGGTCATCTTGCTGATTATTGTGAGTGATCTAGAGGATGGCCAGCTCCACCAGGAAATTTCAATGACACCTGGGAGCCAATTGCATATAATGCAACAAACATCGCTGAGGTGCGGCCGAGCATTGTCGGCCATGGATTTGCAGCACAAGTGGTGGTTAGAAGGCAGCAACGGCCTGCCTGGTGACTATCGTCGGCAGGAGTTCAGGGACTTCATCGGGCCGGCTAGCGTTTCAAAGTCCGGTCCGGTCCGGTTTCGCCGTCCATTTCTGGCGCAACCGGACCAGGACTGGTCACATCAGTAGACAATGTTCACGCAACTGGACCGATATCACTCGTAGCTAGCGACAACCGATTTCTGAGCGGTTGCGGTCGATCACGACCGGTCTTTGCTTGAACCGGTCGCGACTGCCCTAAAGTCGGTCGCGACCGTTCGGACAACATGTTCACCATGATGCACTCCAAATAAAATGATTTTGACTGCGGAAAGTGTCCGTTGACCTGACATCGATATCCTCTACTCATGAGTCGGAGATCTGACCGCACGAAACGGCCCACAGAGAAAGCGGCGGCGGTAGCATTGCCGCGTGCTAATCCTCGGCCACGGCCCCCAAAATCCAAGCCTGCTTCTCCAAAAAACAAAGGAAAAAAACGTCATATGTCACCTAGTGAGGAGGAGTCAGGCACTGGGAATAGCGAAGATGAACAACGCACCAGAACGAGGAAGTCCCGGCACAAACCTCCACCAAAGCGCTCTCGTCAGAGCTCGCCAATCGTTGATGAAGACATCTTCGACATCGACGCCGACAACGATTTACTGGATGATGCGAGAACAGTTGATCTTTCTTCCAGGGCCAGCAGCCCGAGAGATGGTGAAAGCGAGAGGGCCATAGAGCAGGTAAAGTTTTCATCTAGTATGCATAACTATGAATCTGATGTTAGTGATTTCTACAGGATGGCGATGAAGAAGACTCGAGCATTGAGGTGCCGGGGAAGTTGAAGACGAAGAAGGGTCAAGCTAATGACATCCTTACCATTTTTTCCGACCGTTGCACTGTGAAATTCTGCCATCCGGACGGATTGATCGAGAGGCTAACTGGTCGCTGGTGTAATGTGTGTTTGTGAGTTATCGTTTCTGTGAAATATTATATCAGAACTGACCTTTATCTGGAAGAAATGATAAGGATTTCGTGGTGAAGAAGAGTAAACGGAAGGCATTTCATGTCGGTTCAAACTCTTCGTGCCGCCAGCATATCCGAAGTCACTACGAATTATACAAGGCTCGCTGTGAAGAGAAGCAGGTAGACATCCACCACCACTGTATTCCGATGGAGATTCGACGGGCTGCCAAAGCCACAAAGATGGAGAAGGGACAGCGAACGCTCGATGGAGTCTTGCAGAAGCCATCGAGACCCAAGGAGTTCTCGAGAGAGGCGGTGGTGAAAGCCATTGCAGAGTTCGTGGTCTGTGAAGATCAGGTTCGTTTCGTTTTAGTTGCATCGGTGCCGTGTACAGTGAATTGAAGTGTTGTACTGGTCGGTAGAGCCTTGCCATTGTAAACAAGGCGGCATTCAGGAACAGCCTTGTGGCTATGCGTCCAGGTGCAGTCACCGCCGACCTACCGTCTACACACGACGTGGAAACATTTATTCACAACTCCTTTGTCGACTTCTGCAATAGCCTCAAGGAACGGATTCAAGCTCGAACAACGGGTCGCATCTCAACAACGACCGATCTTTGGTCTGTTGACCAGACCAAAGCTTCGTTCATGGGTCTCACCGGCCACTGGATTGAGAGCAATGCCAAGACTGGAGAGTGGACATTGTGCTCATCAGTCATCGCATTCAGAGGAATCGCTGGGGCTCACACAGGTGAAAATTTGGGCCAGTACTTCCTTCGTTTATGCGAGCGCGCGGGCATCATTCAAGGCCAGTCGAGCAAGCTTTTCTGTATCACCGCGGACAACACAAGCAATAACGATGTTGCCTGCGACTACATTCAAACAGCCCTTGAACGCCGGCAGATTCATTCCTTCGATGCCACCCGGCACCGTATCCCATGCCTTGCACATGTTCTCAACCTCGCCATTACCGACATCATGTCCGTCGTCACTCGAATTGGTGCTGTCAAAACAACGACCGCCATCTGGGAATTTGATCCCACTCTTCCCGAGAACCGAGTCCTCAGTGACTCAACTGATGTTGTGTCTGCCGTGCGGACTCTCGTGATCAAGATTCGTGCATCTGGTCAACGGATATCCTACTTCCATCGTCTACAAACTGACTTCGGCATCGAGAAACCACTCAATGTTCCACTGCACAGTAATATTCGGTGGGGAACAGCCAATGGAATGTTGGCACGTTCGTATCAACTACGTCAGGTACGTTGACTCAATCACAGCTGCGGGTTATTTATTAACGGTTGTTACACAGATCATCAATCGTTTCATAAAGACCGCCGACGATGAATTTGGACCCATCACCTCAATCCGACACCCAGGAGAACGCGTGAAACATATTCCGTGGACTGCATTCTCGCTTACGACCGCTGACTGGGAACGCGTCAACGATATACGCTACATCATCTCTGACGCCAACGACATGCAACAATACTTCTCATATGAACGGCAAACGACTCTATGGCGTGCCATCCCTTCATTCGAAGAGATTCAGACAGCCTGGGAGGCGAAACGCGACCTGCCAAAATATGCGCAATACCAGAGTGCCCTCAATCGTGGTCTCGCGAAGGTAGGCAAGTACTACAATAAATTTGACGAGAAACCCGTCTTTGTTTTGTCGCTCGGTGAGTCTATTAACGATCTCGAACCATTATTTGAGCTTATCATCTGTCTAGTCCTTCACCCGTACTACAAGTTAACATATATCAAGATGGCTTGGGGTGGCCCGGAGGAACAGAAGCAAGAAAGGGGGGCAGGAAACCCAAACGCCAAGGATTGGCATCACGAAGCTTACAAGATCGTTGAGAACACGGTAGAGGAGTATTGGAAGGAGGATCATTCGTCCGACTCAGAACTCCAGCCGTGGGGCACCTCCGATTCCTCAGGTGTGCAAACGGTTGAATCCGAATACGACCGTCACCGCCGTGTACTACTCCAGAAGAACATATCAGTCAGTGACGCCGAAGGTTGGAAAGTCGAACTCCATCATTACTTGAATGCCTTGGAAGCCGATGTTACCAAAGAGACTGATGTCGTCGCTTGGTGGGCGGTATGGATATTTTGTCATTTTTTCTCGTCTGTTCTCCACCATTGATTAATTTATCAGCGTCACGCCAAGATATATCCGACTCTTGCTCCCATTGCTATGGACGTGTCTGCCATCCCGGCATCTTCAGTGCCGTGTGAACGTTTGTTCTCCGCTGGTGCTGAAATCGCGACCGACCGCCGTTCTCGACTAGGGTCTGAACGATTCGAGGAGTTGCAGGTGATGAAATCCCATTGGCGACCCACCATTACAGACCATGCTTCAGTCAACTCTGACGAGATGGAAGAGGTTTATTTGCAGCAGTTCGAGGAGTTACTTGTCAAAGACAACGAGTTGGGAGAGTGGGATTCGGCGGAACACGATACAATCATTCATGTATGAGTTACCTACTATTTCCTGTATGTTTCGCAACCGGTCCAAGACACAACCGGTCGCGACCGACTTTTCTATTTTTTTACTTGGATCTCTGAGCGCGGCAACCGACAACCAGATTAAGCTTTTTTGTCTTGGACTGGCAACCGGGTCCAGTTGCAACCGAAAGCGGTCCGGTTCGGTTACCGGTTTTTTTCCGGTCCAGCAACTGGACTTTGATACGCTAGGGCCAGCAGAGGCTTTCTTTGGGGTGAGTTACCAGAAGTATCTTGGGTTAGCACTATGGGTACTCAAAATCTGGAATAGGGACTGCTCGCCCTTGAATGCTGATAATAGCTCTGGGCTTCAGGGCGACATCGACGAGATGCAATAGAGCTTGCATGGGCAATTTGTGGAGGCAGCCATGACTTTACGAGAAATGAATAGGAGCTTGGTGCTGACATGGAACAGGGCGAGAGGGTTGATAATGCTCACCCAATGGATTCGTGAGCAGGAGGGTAGAACCCATGCAGAAGAGTCTGGGGATAGGTAGAATATTTTAAATATGCCAGCCAAAGGACTTGTACTCCAGCCGAAACTCGTATCACAGTGAGCAAATGCAGCCAGCCCTGATAAACACTCAACATTGAGGAAACCTAATATTACAGTACATTGTAGTCGAAATGCATGATGAGAATGAAACATAAGCATGAGCATGTATCTAAGAAGCATAACAAAGTATTCTGCAAAGATTGTGAGCCGATGAAGAGGAGAAGTAACTAGCTGACTCACAATGGTTCCTCGGCCGCTTTCTCAAGCTGGTGGGCAGGGTCTGTGTAGGGGGTGGACATACTACATGGCAGACCCTCAGCAAGGCACTGATGACTCGGACAAGGCCGAGCCAATGAGCCTCCATTGCACAAGAGCTCGTCGGCTGCCTGACACTGTTCACATAGCTCTCTACTTTGAACCTCCATTCCCAATACAGCCTCAAGGCCCCTAGGCGGCAGCCATAGGTTCGATGGTCCAGCGAGAGGGAGATCAACAGGTGACCGAAGAATCGGCCGAGGGGTTGATGGGCCCATGGGAGCAGGGGGGGCCGGTGGGTTGGCAGCAGAGGCCAACCCTGAGACGCGTGACGCAACTATGTCCAGTGAGTCGCGGATGACGTCCAAGACAGGTGGGGAAAATGGAGAGGCACTGGGAGACATAATGCCTGCAGTCAGCTAGAGGATGATCAGTCGAATGATAGATGATCTGAAGAACAGCTTTGTACCGCTGCCTGCAAAACCATGTGTGCCCAGGTGCGACGATGGGCGAGATCGTCGATCTCCCTGAGCTGTGGGCGAGCAAGATATTCGAGAGCATTTCGGCTGCTAGAGGGGTCCATGGCGACGTTAGATATAGATTCAGAGGATTGGAAGGCGATCTGAATCATCAGTCGGCCGTCAGGATTGGCCAATGGGGCTGGCTGGGCGAGGGTGAGTCTGGACATCGGGAATCAATTAGGGTCTTTGATTGATTGATCAGAGCTTCTTAGTGATTCCGGAGTATGCCTAGTGGCTTGCTTTGGATCAGCCCATGCCTACTCAAGGACAAGGTTTGCATGACCCTGTTCCTACATATTTACAATCAATGCATCGGCCCATCCCTACCTAGTGACACTGATTGCATCGGCCCATTCCTGCCTAGTGACAATTGGTATATCGGCCCATTCCTACGCATTGAGGCTCAACCCATTGGCCCATTCCTACACATTGACACTGATTGCATCGGCCCATTCCTGCCTAGTGACAATTGGTATATCGGCCCATTCCTACGCATTGAGGCTCAATGCATCGGCCCATCCCTACACATCGACGCTGATTGCATCGGCCCATTCCTACCTGGTGACAATAAGTATATTGGCCCATTCCTACCAATGGACTAACTTTACATCGGCCCGCCCCTACCTAGTGACAATAGGAATATCGACCCATTCCTAAGCATTGGCCCATCCCTACACATTGACACTGATTGCATCGGCCCATTCCTACCTAGTGACACTAGGAATATCGGCCCATTCCTACGCATTAAGGCTCAACCCATTGGCCCATTCCTACACATTGACGCTGATTGCATCGGCCCATTCCTACCTAGTGACAATAAGTATATTGGCCCATCCCTACACATTGACACTGATTGAATCGGCCCATTCCTGCCTAGTGACAAGAGGTATATTGGCCCATTCCTATGCATTGAGGCTCAATGCATCGGCCCATCCCTACGTAGTGACACTGATTGCATCGGCCCATCCCTACCTAGCGACAATAGGTATATCGGCCCATCCCTACGCATTGAGGCTCAATGCATCGGCCCATCCCTACACATTGAGACTGATTGCATCGGCCCATCCCTACACATTGACGCAGATTGCATCGGCCCATCCCTACCTAGTGACAATAGGTGTATCGGCCCATCCCTACACATTGAGGCTCAACCCATTGGCCCATTCCTACGCATTGAGGCTCAATCCATTGGCCCATTCCTACACATCGACGCTGATTGCATCGGCCCATCCCTACCTAGTGACAATAGGTATATCGGCCCATCCCTACGCATTGAGGCTCAATGCATCGGCCCATCCCTACCTAGTGACAATAGGTATATCGGCCCATTCCTACACATTGAGGCTCAATGCATCGGCCCATCCCTACACATTGACGCTGATTGCATCGGCCCATCCCTACCTAGTGACAATAGGTATATCGGCCCATCCCTACGCATTGAGGCTCAACCCATTGGCCCATTCCTACGCATTGAGGCTCAATGCATCGGCCCATCCCTACACATTGACACTGGTTGCATCGGCCCATCCCTACACATTGACGCAGATTGCATCGGCCCATCCCTACCTAGTGACAATAGGTGTATCGGCCCATCCCTACGCATTGAGGCTCAACCCATTGGCCCATTCCTACACATCGACGCTGATTGCATCGGCCCATCCCTACCTAGTGACAATAGGTATATCGGCCCATCCCTACGCATTGAGGCTCAACCCATTGGCCCATTCCTACGCATTGAGGCTCAATGCATCGGCCCATTCCTACACATTGACACTGATTGCATCGGCCCATCCCTACACATTGACACTGATTGCATCGGCCCATCCCCACACATTGACACTGATTGCATCGGTTCATCCCTACCTAGTGACAATAGGTATATCGGCCCATCCCTACCTAGTGACAATAGGTATATCGGCCCATTCCCACACATTGAGCCTCAATGCATCGGCCCATTCCTACACATTGACACTGATTGCATAGGCCCATCCCTACACATTGACACTGATTGCATCGGCTCATTCCTACACATTGAGGCTCAACCCATCGGCCCATCCCTCCACATTGACACTCAATCTATCGTCCATGCCGGCTGTAGGAGACGTGATTCAGTGGCCAATGCCCACCCCTAAACATTTCCTGCATCGGCCGCTCCCTACACATGGAGGGTTTACACATCGGCCTATCCCTATTCTCTATGGGCCGAACCCTGATGCAGGCAGGACTGGGTAATTAGCACCAGTCGGCCAGGTCCTACCTCATGGAACCTTTGTGTTGGCCATTCCCACTGCCAGGGCACAATGGTACATTGGCTGATCCCTACTCTACGTGTACATTCTATTACTAGCCGATCCCTAACCTAGGTGACCATACACCAGCGGCCAATCGTTAGCCGGCCAGTAGAGCACGGCCTAATTGGTGATCAGCTGGCCCTGGATCAGGGTACAAATGGACTACGCTATGTGTACTGTTGATGAGCAAAGCTACAACGACACGATCGACACCTACCGAAAGATAGGTCGTACCTTTGAACGTATCATTGTAGAACGTGGTGCACCAGTTCGTCAGGCACCTGCTCCTGCCCCTAGGCCTTCTTCTTCGTATCCGTATCTTCCACCACGATACCCGATTGCATCTCGCCCACTTCCGCGTTCTCCGTATGCGGCCTCCCGTTTCACTCCCACACGCACACAGCCTGGTCGTGGAGCCCCGATGGATCTGTCGGCACAGCAAATGCCAAGATCCCCCGTTTGGGGAAACTGTTTCAATTGCGACCAACCAGGTCATTTTGCAAACGCGTGCCCAAAGCCACACAGGCCGCGTCAGAGACAAGTTGTGATGTGGGATCCATATTCGCAACAATACGTTGAGACTTCCCTGCCGTTTGACAACCGGCAGATGCCCTTCGCAGGTACCATCCCTGCACCCTACCCTCCTACCCCTTCCCCCTACCCCGCTGGCCCGTCCACCAGCACAAGTTACATGTCGCATCAAGCGGCATATACCAATCAAGAAGCGGAAGCGTACTGGCGCGACCGTATTGAATCAGAAGCTAAGGCACAGGCAGCCGAGGCTTTAAAAGGAAACAGCCAATGAGAGAAATGGGTTCTCGGCGGCTCGGACATAGTTTACCAAATGGTTGTATTAGTACTACTCCTTGTGTTCCGTTTAAATATAACTTTTCTTCTTCTTCTGAAAGGGCGTCCCCTAGTGGCGTGGCGACAGAAGTAAAACAATTCGTGCTTAATTCCCTTAAGGTAAATTATTCGAAAAAAGAAATCCCATCAAAAATACATGTAAGGAATCAGAATCAAAAAAACGAGCTGGATCTCGCTATTACTATTATGTACGACAAAGGGGAGCAATGGAAGAAAATGGAGTTTGCCGCTCTATTGGATTCCGGCGCAACCGAAACTTTTATAGATAAATCGTTCTGTGAGTGACATGGTTTGACGCTGGAAGAACTTCCTTTTCCTATTCCAGTGTACAACGCCGACGGCTCAGAGGGAGCGATAGGCGGTGTCACTCACAAGGTTTCACTTGTTTTGGGACACAATGGACATTTCGAGCATATGGACGCTTTTGTTTCTGTACTTGGCACTCATCACATGATCATCGGCTATGATTGGCTTGAGAGGCACAACCCTGAAATCGATTGGGTGGCCAAACGAGTACGATTCACACGATGTACGGATCAGTGCAAAGTAGTCAATTATCATTTAAATTGTTCGTTTTCTATTCGTCGAGTGTTTGAGGCGGGGCTCACCGAGAAAGTCCCAGTAGAACTCCACGAGTACTTAGATGTCTTCTCAGAGCAAGAGAGTGAGCGTATGCCTACCCGAAAGGCGTGGGACCACGCAATAGATCTCAAGCCTGATTTTGTTCCCAAAAAGGGTCGGGTGATTCCGATGTCCGAACAGGAACTAGATGACGTCAAAAAGTTCATCGATAAGGAGTTATCGAAAGGATATCTTCGTCCGTCGAAATCCCCTCAGACATCTCCTGTTTTCTTTATTCCAAAAAAGGATGGTAAAAAGAGATTAGTTATGGACTATCGTTACGTAAATGAGGGAACTGTCAAGAATGCTTACCCTCTTCCCCTCATTTCCGGACTTATCGACCAGCTCAAAGGAGCTGATATGTTTACAAAAATGGACCTTCGTTGGGGTTACAATAATGTTAGAATAAAAGAAGGCGATGAATGGAAAGCGGCTTTCGTTACTCCATTCGGCGCTTACGAACCAGTAGTTATGTATTTTGGACTTACGAACTCTCCCCCCACATTTCAACAAATGATGAACGATCTATTTAGCGATCTTCATGGGGTTCTCATTATTTATATCGACGATCTTATGATCTTTACGTTCGGAAAAACTAGAGCACAGCACTTAGAAATAGTTAAAACTGTATTGCAACGTCTCAGAGAGAACGATCTTTACGTAAAACCAGAAAAGTGCAGTTTTGCTGTAGATTCCGTAGATTTCTTGGGAATGGTTATCTCCCAGAAAGGCGTAGAGATGGACAATTCGAAGGTGCAGGCTATTCTGGACTGGCCGGCGCCAACTCGGTTGAAGGGTGTTCAGTTTTTTTTAGGATTGGCTAACTTCTATCGATGCTTCATTCAGGGCTTCGCTGACATTGCTCGTCCCTTGAATGACCTCACCAAAAAGGACACACCATACCGGTGGGGACCGGAGCAACAGCAAGCTTTTGACAAGCTGAAGCAGCAATTCACTACCGCTCCGCTTTTGGCTTATCCTGACCGCTCTAAAGAAGTCAGAGTAGAAACGGACGCTAGTGATATTGCAACGGGAGCTGTGCTCTCGGTTAAATGCGATGATGGCCTCTGGAGGCCTTGTGCTTTCATTTCCCATTCCTTTAGTTCTGCCGAGAAGAACTACCCGGTTTATGACAAGGAGCTTTTAGCTGTCATACGGGCTTTGCAGGAATGGAGGCATTATCTAATGGGTCGAGAACATTTTGAGATCTGGACAGATCACAAGAATCTCGAGTACTGGAAATCTCCCCAAACTCTGAGCCCACGTCAAGCACGCTGGAACGTGTTACTCTCAGAGTATAATTACTCGATTATTTATAAACCGGGTTCTACAAATGGAAGGGCTGATGCTTTATCCCGTCGAGAAGATCACGGAGAAGCAGATCCTGACCATAACAAAAATATTACTGTACTTCCTGCTTCTGTCTTTATTAATACGGTCACCCTTTCTTTACCTATTTATGACGAAATACAAAACGAATCAGAAAAAATAAAAAATGATACTCTAGATGGCTTCGTTTTTGACGAGGGATCTATAGTATTTAAAAATGATAAAAACAAAGTTTTCGTACCTATTTCTTTACGTACTAAATTACTTACAATCCTTCATGATTCCCCTATTGGCGGCCATGGTGGCCAAGGACGTACTTTGCATCTGGTTACTCGTTATTTCTCGTGGCCTGGTGTCACAAAGGACGTTAAAACTTACGTAGAACATTGTCAGATGTGCGCCCTCACGAAGGGAAAGTCAACTGCACAAGCTGGCAAGTTAATTCCCCTTCCGGTTCCGAAAGAACCATGGAAGGATATATCTATAGACTTTACCACGGGTTTTCCCAAATCACGTGGCTTTGATGCTATTTGTGTAATTGTAGATCGCTTCTCTAAAGAAGTCGAGTTTATAGCTTGTAAAAAGACAATTTCTTCGAAAGAATTAGCTATTCTATTTAGAGACAATGTTTGGTGTAGACACGGACTTCCCTCTTCGATTGTTTCAGATCGAGGACCGCAATTCGCATCGGAGTTCACTTCGCAGCTTTGCACCCTTCTAGGAATAGAACAGAAGCTGTCAACCGCTTATCACCCCCAAACCGATGGCCAAACGGAGCGTATGAACCGAGAACTCCAGCAGTATCTCCGCGCTTACGTGGCTAAACGTCAAACGGAATGGGCTGATTGGTTGAAGATAGCGCAGTTCCATCACAATTCCTCCCTTTCTACTGCTACCGGAACCATCCCCTTCGCTATAACAAAAAACTACTTCCCACGCATGGGATTCGAAGGCGATTCATCTCCGGCTGGTACATTCTTAGAGAAATGTGGAAAGGCACACAAAGAAGTAGAGCAGGCATTAGAAGAAACTCAGAACCGGATGAAAGAGCAAGCGGACAAGCATCGGTCCGAAGCTCCAGATTATCAAATCGGAGATTTTGTTATGTTATCCACGGACAACCTCAAATTACCTTATCCCTCCAAAAAGATGACACAAAACTGGATCGGACCTTATCAGATCACGAAGGTTCTTCCTAATGCAGTCACATTAGACTTGCCCAATTCAATGCATATCCATCCCACGGTTAATGTCAAACGGGTCAAACCGGCTCGAGAACCGTTAGAAGGGCAACCGGTCCGTCTTCCGGATCCGGTAATAGTCAATCAAGAGGGAGAAGAAGAATACGAGGTGGATTACGTAGTGAAATCTCAGGTTAAACAAGGACAGTTAGAGTACCTGGTTCATTGGAAAGGTTGGGACATATCGGATCGTACATGGGAAAAGGCAGCGCATTTGTCAAATGCACCTGAAGCTGTCAAAGCTTTTCACAAAAAGCACCCGTCCGCCCCACGCCGAATCAACATGACCATGGGAAATTTCTCTGCCTTGTTCCAAAAATACGAAAATCTGACAGAGGTTCCTGAGCGCAAGTTGCCGAATCGCCTGGAATGCGATTCCTAGAGAGGGGATAGTGTTATAGTATTTAAAAACTTTTCAAACTTTTGCCTACAACGGTATTCGAACTCTGGACTTTGTCTACAACTTAGGGGTCAAGCCGGATTCATCTTAATCTGCTCCGGTAGTCCCTGTAGCATTACGTAAACTATTACATAATCAGGTCACGTGATAAAGGTCTAGACTTAGATGAGTCAGCAATGATGTCATGGCCTAGACCCTAATCCGTACCTGGTACCTTTTCTTATCTATCGTCCCATTTACCTTATTTATCTTTTCCTTTATGATTTCCTTATTCGGCTGTTGGTCTGTGCGCACTTCTCAATAGTATATAAGTAGCCCTGTACTTATCACAGACCCCAGTCTAATCCATTTGTTGCTTCACCGCAATTAAGTTTTAGTACTCAGCATACTCCTTCGCAAGGCCTAGTGTTGCCTTAAGTCCCCGCCGTGTTGTGACTTCGTCATAACACTTCTTCGTCAAAAAGAAGGATGGAAAACTCCGCCCCTGCCAAGACTATCGGTATCTCAATGAACATACTACCCGTGATGCATACCCACTTCCTCTCATCGGAGATCTTGTTGACAAACTGAAAGACGCCAAAGTCTTTACCAAGTTCGATGTACGATGGGGATACAACAATGTCCACATCAAAGACGGACATCAGTGGAAGGCCGCTTTCCTCACCCACAAAGGCCTCTTCGAACCGACTGTGATGTTCTTTGGACTGAACAACTCCCTGGCCACTTTCCAACGCTTCATGAACGACTCTTTTAGAGACATGATAGCTGAAGGATGGCTCGTCATCTATATGGACGACCTTCTCATCTTCTCCCCCGACAATGCTACTCACACCGCTCGCACGCAACGAGTCCTTGAACGGATGCAAGGGCTAGATCTCCATCTTTGTTTGGAAAAATGCAACTTTGCCGTAAATGAGGTAGAATATCTTGGCATGATCGTCTGCCCCGGAGAGCTTGCCATGGATCCCGTCAAACTTGATGGCATCTCTCAATGGCCCATTCCCACTACAGTTAAGGGGGTTCACTCATTCCTTGGCTTCGCCAACTTCTACCGACATTTTATCCCAAACTACTCCCTAGTCGCCCGCCCTTTGATCGATCTGACCAAAAAGGATCATCAATGGGATTAGAGCAACGCCTGCCAAGATGCCTTCGCTCGCCTGAAACAGATGTTCCTGGCGAAACCCGTCCTACGCTTCCCAGATCTCTCTAAATCTCTCGCCATCGCAACTGATGCCTCCAAATTTGCCTCTGGCGGTATACTCCTCCAAACCGACACCAACGGCGATTTGCACCCCTGTTCCTACCTCTCCCAGTCCTTTGGTGATGCTGAACGGAACTACGATATCTATGATCGTGAACTCCTCACTGTGATCCGTGCACTGAAAACCTGGCGACATTATCTCCACGGCTCTCCCTTCCCTGTCCAAGTCTTCACTGATCACAAAAACCTGACCTACTTTTGCCAACCCCAGAATCTGAACCGCCGGCAAGCCCGCTGGCTCCTCGATCTTGCTGACTTTGACCTGAAAATGATTCATGTTCCTGGCTCGTCCCTCGCCGGTCCCGATGCCTTATCTAGGCGTGCTGATCACTTTCCCACTAACGCCGATGACAATGCGGGTACCACTCTACTACCACCCTCCCTATTTGTCCGTGTCATTGACGCCGCCATGAGCAACCACATTTCCAGTCTTTCCAAAGATGACCCATTTCTCCTCGCCGCATTACAAGCCATTGACGGCGATATCCCAGCGCCATTCCGATCCCGGTTGGCTGACTGGCAGATGAATAACGGTGTCCTGACCTACCAAGGTCGCGTTTACATTCCACCAGACGAAAATTTACGTCACACTGTCGTCCAACGCTGTCATGATCACCCCACCGCCGGCCACCCGGGTTATCTCAAGACTAGACAGCTGGTTGCTGCTGAATTCTGGTGGCCTGGTCTTGCACAGTTTGTGCGCAAATACGTTGAAGGATGCACAACCTGCCAACAGAATAAAGCGAACACACATCCAACTACCCCCCCCTTAATGCCCATACCGTCGAAGAGCTCCAAACCGTTCCAGCAAGTGTCTTGTGACCTAATCACCAACCTGCCCATTTCCAATGGCTTCGATTTTCTATTGGTCGTGGTCGGGCACGGGCTTACGAAGGGGGTAATTCTCTGCCCTACTAAGAAAACTGTCACCGCAGAAGGGATTGCCTCCCTCTTTTTCCACAAAGTCTACCTGAGATTCGGCCTTTACGACAAAATCATCAGCGACCGAGGACCACAATTCGCATCTGAGTTCGCTCATGAACTAGGATGAATCCTTGGATACGACCTTTCTCTCTCCACCGCCTACCATCCCCAATCCGATGGGGAAACCGAACATGTCAACCAGGAAGTAGAAACCTATCTCCGAATCTACTGCAGAGATAACCCCATATCCTGGGCTGATTCTATCTCCCACGCCGAATTCGCACACAATCATCGACCCCACTCTGTCACCGGCAAATCCCTGTTCTATCTCATGATGGGATATGAACCCCGTCCTCTTCCTTCGGTGATTGCCGACTCCGCTCTACCCGCTGTCGAACTTCGCCTTCACTCCCTCACTGCTGCCAGAGATGAAGCACTCGCCTCGCATGAGCTTGCCAGACAAGTGATGTCCACACGAACTCAACAGAAGTTCAAACCATTCGCCAAAGGAGACAAAGTCTGGCTAGAGGCAAGAAACCTCAAACGATCCCTTACCTCCCCAAAGTTCGCCCCGAAACGAGAAGGACCCTTTACCATCACACAGGTCTTATCTCCGCTATCTTATAAACTCCGCCTCCCACAAACGTGGAAGATCCACCCCGTGTTTCATGCTTCTCTGTTATCGCCCTATCGCGAAAACCCTGTCCACGGACCGAACTTCCCAGCTCCACCACCTGACTTGATAGAAGGCAAAGAAGAGTATGAGATCAAAAAGATTCTCCGACACCGAAGTTTCTCCGGACGTCACTCGTACCTGGTCCGCTGGAAAGGATATACGGCTGATGAAGACCACTGGCTTAAAGAAGCAGACCTCACGCACGCCAAGGATGTCCTAGGAAACTATAAGAAAGCTCACCCATCCGCTTTCCTTTCTTCCCCAAGATCCCCATCTTCTGTCAGACACAAAACTCACCGCTGAAACTATGTCCGCTCCTACTACCCCTTCTTCTACCACCATGTCTTCCATTTCTTCTTTATCTCGTTCTTCTTCTTCTCCTACTTACCCCCCTGGTTTACCTATTCGTTCTCTACCTATTCAACCCACTCGTCCCTCCTCCCCCGAGCCCGCTAGCCCAACCGTCGCTGAAGCTGGATGGAATACCACTGGTCTTCCATTAAACTCCGCTGGGTGGCCAGTCTTGCAGGAAGACTTAGATGCCCCCACTCATATTGCCGCTATTCCCACTGTCAGAGTCTTACCCATTGAGTTACCACTCACCGCTCATCGTCTTTGCGACGAGTTGATGGACAACGCCGTCATGGACCGTATGTCTCAATTCCTACTTGACTCCTGTCTCTCTGTACCCATCGGCGCCCACCTTGACCTGGGATCACCCCTCTTTGCCCTCTGCCGTGCCTACCTGCAAGCGTCCCGTCTTGCCAATCTTTTTCCTTCCCTGACGGTAGTTCACCAAGCTCATTCGGAAGCTGCTTCCCTCCGCGGTATCCACGGTGATCTAATTGCCAACCTCAGCATTGCTCTCTATGAGCTACGAATGCCGGAGCTTCTTGATGACTTAGACCGCTACCTCCAAGAATCTGCCTCTGCGGCTCAATCCCCAGCTCCTGTCATTGGAGTCTCTACCTCATCTCTTCCCTCATCGACACCTTCCACGTCTAGCTCCCCTCTGGACGCCGCAGAAGAAGCAGTGTTCTTTCGTGCAGAGCGTAACTATATTACCTCTCAACGAGAACGGACTGGCACCATACCTCTATCCACCTCACATCCCCAGTACCACGATGCCTGCTTCGTATGTCACCGACTGGGCCACATACATATCCACTGTCCCGTATACCAGTGTCCCACGTGCTTCCGCTGGGCACCCGGTCACATTCAAGGTCGTTGTCCACTTAGGCGTGGACAGAGACATACGACCACACCACCTGTTGCGCCCTCTTCCCGTTCCCGTCGATCAACCAATACCAATCGAGCTGCTCGACGACCTCCTCCACTCTATATCCGCATCTCGGGTGAGACTTATTCACGTGACGACGACACCACTCTTTATGATGGAGATGAACCGATGATGTCAGATACGCGAACATGACCGGTTCTCCGGGTCACTACGGGTTGAGCATTTGACTAGCTTTTATCTTCGTCGATGACTTGATTCTAATACGGGGGTAATGTTACGATCGTCTCTTTCTTTCCTTTCCTGTTACCTTGTACTAAGTCCTAGTCGCCGGTTCAAGTCCTGCCTAGGCCATTCATTTCTTACTCTGCCTTAGTCAATGAATGTTCTCTCGTGTTCTTTCTCCTTCTCTACTTCGTCATCGCTGACTCATATGCTTACTGAGCATGACTCATTCTTATTCGTCATAGCTCATTCTTACTCATTCCGGCTCCTTCTATGCCCGCCCTTAACTTGTTCCCTTATCTATATAAACCCTCGAGTTTCCTCCTGTAACCCTAAGTTAGACCTACACAATCTAGCCTGGTTACTCCTCGTTTCCCTTGAACCCTCTGAGAGTCACTGTCCCACTCTTGAACGGACGCTAGGCCTTAACGTGGACATCCCATCGTTAGGCTACCCTTGAAACCCTTGTCTTAGACTACATCAGCAAGACTGTAAAAAGTCTGAAATGACTGGAGCTTACTTGTCTGACTGGAGTCAGTCAGACAAGTGAGCCAGTAGTGTTATAGTATTTAAAAACTTTTCAAACTTTTGCCTACAACGGTATTTGAACTCTGGACTTTGTCTACAACTTAGGGGTCAAGCCGGATTCATCTTAAATCCGCTCCGGTAGTCCCTGTAGCATTACGTAAACTATTACATAATCAGGTCACGTGACAAAGGTCCAGACTTAGATGAGTCAGCAATGATGTCATGGCCTAGACCCTAATCCATGCCTGGTACCTTTTCTTATCGTCGTCCCTTTACCTTATCTATCTTTCCCTTTATGATTTCCTTATTCAGCTGTTGGTCTGTGCGCACTTCTCAATAGTATATAAGTAGCCCTGTACTTATCACAGACCCCAGTCTAATCCATTTGTGACTTCACCGTCATTAAGCTTTAGTACTCAGCATATCCTTCGCATAGGCCTAGTGTTGCCTAAAGTCCCTGCTGTGTTGTGAGAGATCATAACACTTGGATTAGACTTGAAAACACCGCCTGGACTCTAGGGCTAAAGAGTTGGTCAAGAAGACCGTTTGTGTACGTGACACACTAAGAGAAAGCAACTCTTCCCACTGCTGCATATACGGTCGTCCGCCGTCTAAATACGGATACAGTTGCTTCACCCCATAGTGCACTAGGGGCTCTTTGGTTGTTCGAGACGTCTTGGGGTCCACTCACGCGCTAGCATTCTGACCGTAGACACAACCCAGGTTCGTGTGATCACCTGTTGACGTCACACATTCATCTTTTGGCTTTTCATTTCGTTTGGGCCAGCCTTTTGTGCCCCGTCTCTGTTACCCTCAGTACTATAGTATTTTGTTCGAAGACCGAGTTGGGGTCGTGCCCAATTGCGAAGGACGACAAGGGAAAAGCGCGTTGCCGCCCCCTTGGCTGAGTCATACGTAGGAAACGTAAGCCGGCAGCACCGCTGAGGTACAAAAATAGAAAACAATAAAAAATAGTATCCTGTATTACGATAGTTTTCGCTACTGCTCAAAGATAGAAGTTCGAGAGTAGTATATGTGCAAAATCCAAACAGATCTTGGGAAAACTCCTCAGAAGATCTGCACAGATTCCCTTAAGCGTCGCAGATATTATCTCTGCTCGAAAAAATATTTCCTTCGTCCTCGTGTCTGTCATCCCCAGAGAACCTTTGGAAGATAGGGTTCAGTAAGGATATATGTCAGCAGAAATCCACGATCAGGAACAACAAACTCAAGGTTATCGAACCCCTCCACAACATTTTCCATCCTCATCCGAAAGTTCTTCTCCTCCTACTCCCCGCCCCAAATCTCCAATGGCAGATCCACTTGATCCCGTCGCTGCCCTCACCGCCGCTCTGAAGGCGCTCCTTTCAGACAATTCGGACTCCGTGTCCAAAAAGGTTGCCGACCCTGGGAAATGGAATGGTGACCGCACCAAGTTCCGTTTGTGGTGGGCGCAGGTTAACGCCTGGCAGTCTGTCCACACATGGAAAAACAACAAAGTCCGCACCTTGGCGGTTCTCTCACGTCTTGAGGGAAAAGCAGCCAGGTTTGCGCAGTTGACAATAGAGGAGATGTCACGCCGAGAATTGAGGCCGCCGCCTCCTCTCATTTTGCCCACGGAAGCAGAGGCATGGGCAGAAAGGGACAGACCACGTGGTCCCATGGGGGTTGACGCATGGCCCAGTTGGGATGACTTTAAAGTTCTTGTCAAAGCCTACTTCCAGATTGAGGTTCTCGCTCATGAGAGCTTCTGAAAGTTAGAAGCGTACAAACAGGCTGGAAAGCCTATTGGCATTTTCTTACAAGAATTCGCGTTGTTAAGAGACGAGTCGGAGATCGCAGACGCACATGCGAAAGAAATTTTGAAGAAAGCAGTAGATTACAAAATTTACTACCAAGCGCAAATCAGCACCAATGCTGATGAGCAAAGCCTCGACGACCTTGTGGACACTTATCGAAAGATGGGTCGAACCTTCGAGCGCATTGTTGTCGAGCGTGGTGCACCAGTTTGTCAGGCACCAACTCACGCGCCAAGGCCTGCTTCTTCACATCCGTACCTCCCTCCTCGTTACCCAATCACATCTCGACCGCTTTCCCCCGTTCCGCATACGGGTCCCCGTTTCACTCCCACAGGCACACAGCCTGGTCGTGGAGCCCTGATGGATCTCTCGGCACAGCAAATGCCAAGACCTCCCGTTCGTGGAAACTGTTTCAACTGCGACCAGCCTGGTCACTTTGCAAATGTGTGCCCTAAACCCCGCAGGCCACGTCAGAGACAAGTTGTTATGTGGGATCCCTATTCTCAACAATACGTTGAAATTTTCCTGCCGTTTGACAACCGGCAGATGCCCTTCGCAGGTACCATCCCTGCACCCTACCCTCCCCAATCTTTCCCCTACCCCGCTGGCCCGTCCACCAGCACAAGTTACATGTCGCATCAAGCGGCATATACCAACCAAGAAGCGGAAGCGTACTGGCGCGACCACATTGAGTCAGAAGCTAAGGCACAGGCAGCCGAAGCTTTAAAAGGAAGCAGCCGATGAGAGAGATGGGTTCTCAGAGGCATGGACTTAGTTTACCTAATGGTTATATTAGTACCGGTCCTCATGTTTTGTTTAAATATAATTCTTCTTCTTCTTCTGAAAGGGCGTCCTCTAGTGGCGTGGCGACAGAAGTAAAACAATTCGTGCTTAATTCCCTTAAGGTAAATTATTCGAAAAAAGAAATCCCATCAAAAATACATGTAAGGAATCAAAATCGGAAGAACGAGCTGGACCTCGCTATTACTATTATGTACGATAAAGGGGAGCAATGGAAGAAAATGGAGTTTGCCGCTCTGTTGGATTCCGGCGCAACCGAAACTTTTATAGATAAATCGTTCTGTGAGCGACATGGTTTGACACTGGAAGAACTTCCTTTTCCTATTCCAGTGTACAACGCCGACGGCAGAGAGGGAGCGATAGGCGGTGTCACTCACAAGGTTTCGCTTGTTCTGGGACACAATGGACATTTTGAGCACATGGACGCTTTTGTTTCTGTACTTGGCACTCATCACATGATCATCGGCTACGATTGGCTTGAGAGGCATAACCCTGAAATTGATTGGGTGGCCAAACGAGTACGATTCACACGCTGTACGGATCAGTGCAAAGTAGTCAACTATCATTTGAATCGTTCTTTTTCTATTCGCAGAGTGTTTGAGGCGGGGCTCACCGAGAAAGTCCCAGTAGAGCTCCACGAATACTTAGATGTCTTTTCAGAGCAAGAGAGTGAGCGTATGCCTACCCGAAAGGCGTGGGACCACGCAATAGATCTCAAGCCTGATTTCGTTCCTAAAAAGGGTCGGGTGATTCCGATGTCCGAACAGGAACTAGATGACGTCAAAAAGTTCATCGATAAGGAGTTATCGAAAGGATATCTTCGTCCGTCGAAATCCCCTCAGACATCTCCTGTTTTCTTTATTCCAAAAAAGGACGGTAAAAAGAGATTAGTTATGGATTATCGTTACGTAAATGAGGGAACTGTCAAGAACGCTTACCCTCTTCCCCTCATTTCCGGACTTATCGACCAGCTCAAAGGAGCTGACATGTTTACTAAAATGGACCTACGTTGGGGTTATAATAATGTTAGAATAAAAGAAGGCGACGAATGGAAAGCGGCTTTTGTTACTCCATTTGGCGCTTATGAACCAGTTGTCATGTACTTTGGACTTACGAACTCTCCCCCCACATTCCAACAAATGATGAATGATCTATTTAGCAATCTTCATGGGGTTCTCATTATTTATATCGACGATCTCATGATCTTTACGTTCGGAAAAACTAGAGCAGAGCACTTAGAAATAGTTAAAACTGTATTGCAACGTCTCAGAGAGAATGATCTTTCCGTATAACTAGAAAAGTGTAGCTTCGCTGTGGATTCCGTAGATTTCCTGGGAATAGTTATCTCCCAGAAAGGCGTAGAGATGGACATTTCGAAGGTGCAGGCTATTTTGGATTGGCCGGCGCCAACTCGGTTGAAGGGTGTTCAGTCCTTTGTAGGATTGGCTAACTTCTATCGATGTTTCATTCAGGGCTTCGCTGACATTGCTCGTCCCTTGAATGACCTTATCAAAAAGGACACACCATACCGGTGGGGACCGGAGCAACAGCAAGCTTTTGATAAGCTGAAACAGCAATTCACTACCGCTCCGCTTCTGGCATATCCGGACCGCTCTAAAGAAGTCAGAGTAGAAACGGACGCTAGTGACATTGCAACAGGAGCTGTGCTCTCGGTTAAATGCGATGATGGCCTCTGGAGGCCTTGTGCCTTCATTTCCCATTCCTTTAGTTCTGCTGAGAAGAACTACCCGGTTTATGACAAGGAGCTTCTAGCTGTCATTCGGGCTTTGCAGGAATGGAGACATTATCTAATGGGTCGAGAACATTTCGAGATCTGGACAGATCACAAGAATCTCGAATATTGGAAATCTCCCCAAACTCTGAGTCCACGTCAAGCACGCTGGAACGCGTTGCTCTCAGAGTATAATTATTCTATTATTTATAAACCGGGTTCTACAAATGGAAGGGCTGATGCTTTATCTCGTCGAGAAGATCACGGAGAAGCAGATCCCGACCATAACAAAAATATTACTGTCCTTCCTGCTTCTGTTTTTATTAATACGGTTACTCTTTCTTCGCCTATTTACGACGAAATACAAAATGAATCAGAAAAAATAAAAAATGATACCTTAGATGGCTTCGTTTTTGACGAGGGGTCTATAGTATTTAAAAATGACAAAAACAAAGTTTTCGTTCCTATTTCTTTACGTACTAAACTACTTACAATCCTTCATGATTCTCCTATTGGCGGCCATGGTGGCCAAGGACGTACTTTGCATTTAGTTACTCGTTATTTCTCGTGGCCTGGTGTCACAAAAGACGTTAAAACTTACGTAGAACACTGTCAGACGTGCGCCCTCACGAAGGGAAAGTCAACTGCACAAGCTGGCAAACTAATTCCCCTTCCGGTTCCGAAAGAACCTTGGAAGGATATATCTATAGACTTTACCACAGGTTTTCCTAAATCACGTGGCTTTGATTCTATTTGTGTTATTGTAGATCGCTTCTCTAAAGAAGTCGAGTTTATCGCTTGTAAAAAGACAATTTCTTCGAAAGAACTAACTATTCTATTTAGAGACAATGTTTGGTGTAGACACGGACTTCCCTCTTCGATTGTTTCAGATCGAGGACCGCAATTTGCATCGGAGTTTACTTCGCAGCTTTGCACCCTTCTAGGAATAGAACAGAAGCTGTCAACTGCTTATCCATCAGGAAAAATGACTTATGCCATATGTCACCATATGGCAATATTTGATGCTATTTGATGCTATTTGATGTTATTTGTGCACTATGGGCCATATGGCAAAAAGGGAAAAGTACCCAACTATAGTGCATCATATAGCATACAAATAGCACCAAATTGCATCATATAGCAGGGCCTGTAGACATGTAAAAGGCCTCTATCAATATAAGCTATATGTGCACAATGTGCACCAAATGGAAAAGTGAAAAAACAATGGGGGCTTTTCCATATGGCGCCATTTTTCACTCTTTATGTCAACATATCACACTTGAGTTAAAATACTTCAGGCTGAATTCGGTGCTAATATAATACATGATGAAATGAAAAGTAAAACATGGTGTTGGTCTCCAGACTGGCGAAATCAAAGGAAAGGCCTGACGATGACACTGGGTTCACTCTGTATCGTTAAAAATCAGTGATGTCTTGTCAAAAATCAGTGAGAACTTACCTGGTGTCCTCCTGGATCCTCTTTTGAACGCCTGCCAGATAGGTTGGGCACTTTGCCTCAAATTCTTGGAGCATCTTCATGTAGTGCTCCCATCTGAATATGGATAGTAAAATAAGTGTTGACTACAACTTGAAAAACTATATACCTTGGCCTGAAAACTGTGTCATTGAACTCTTGAGGTGCCCCATCAATCAAGCCTACAAGAACACATTCTACCTGTGAACTTGAATGTCAGCAATTGAAAATTAAGAGATACGAAACCTACTGCTCGATTCCCCCTTGAGTCCACCAGGTAGTCCGTATGCAGCAGGGACTGCATAGCATGCCTTCGCCACCAGCTCACCCCAAACCTGTGTAACTCCTCCCTGGGCCTGTACAGATTTTTAGTAGTACAGTAGTACATTGTCATTGAAAGGAATGGAACTTACATAGTCGATCAACCCTTTCTTGATCTGGAGGTCATCTTCCAGGGACTTGAGGAGAGAACTAATTCGTTGTTTGAGTTTGAGGAGGTGGATGGTGGTGGTGATGGGGCAAGCAGCCCAAGCACCGGCGGCGTGCATGAACGAGCTCGCCGGCTCGTAAAAAAGCAATGGGGAGCTGTGGAGGGGGTCTGTGGTGAGTACATGTGGTGGTAGGTGAGTGGAAACTCACCTGATGATGGCAGCGGGGCTGTCGAGCCCTCGCCAGCCGTGTTTTGATGTTGAGTTAGAGGCCTTGAGTTGGGAGGAGGTGCGGGAGGTGTCGTGAGGTGGCGGCGTGCGCGAACGAGCTCGCCGGCTCGTAAAAAAGTGGTGGAAAGCTGTGGAGGGAGTCTGTGGTGAGTAGATGTGGTGGTGGGTAAGTGAAAACTCACCTAGTGAGGCCGGCAGGGCTGTTGAGCCCTCGCCGGCCGTGTTCGAGTGGGTGCGGGAGGTGTCGTGAGGTGGCGGCGTGCGCGAACGAGCTTGCCGGCTCGTAAAAAAGTGGTGGGGAGCCGTGGAGGGGGTCTGTGGTGAGTAGATGTGGTGGTGGGTAAGTGAAAACTCACCTAGTGAGGCCGGCAGGGCTGTTGAGCCCTCGCCGGCCGTGTTCGAGTGGGTGTTGAAGGTGGGAGGTGATGGTGGGGCACGAGCAGCTATGCTCGAGGTAAGTGGATGTGGTGGTGGGGGAGTGGAAACTCACCTAGTAAGGCCGGCGGGGCTGTTGAGCCCTCGCCGGCCTGGGCGCAGGGGCAGCACATTTGTTTGAGCGGGTGGAGGTGGGCATGTTGCTAAAACTTGGTTGGGTGTGAAAGAAAGAACGGGAGAGAAGAAAAAAACTCATCTTGGGTAGAAATACGTGTGTGATGAAGTTGAAGGCTGTGGGAACGGTGGATAAGCAGACAAGTGGCAGAAACACACTCTTGTTCCCCAAATAGTTCCAACTTCGCTTGGGACTACTCAAAAAGGGAATTGCGCAAGACATCCACGGACGAGACCGCTGCGACAACCACAGCGAACGCGTCCGTTGACGCCAACGCGAACGGAAATGTGGACAGGAACTCACCTACTAACAATCACCAGAGCGCGTTGCTTGAGGGGGAGAGAAACAGGTCGAGCAGCACGAGCGACGAGCTTAATGCTCGCAGAGATCACACATCGAGAGTGTCTACATCAGGAAAAGGTCGGGTCTCTGTCGCACACTGCGGTAAGTCATCCTCGCTCGTTGTGTTGCACTGACCATGTTCGTGCGCCCTCGACAACCTTCTCTCCCCACGTTTTGACGTGTTCTGTCGTCCTCCCTTTTGTCCTGCTCGACTCTGAGTATCCCTGGTCCCTCCTCAATGATCTCTGTGTGTCCGTCCGTGCGTCCGTCCGTCGCACAATCCCAAAGTCCTGCTGGCTCGAGCCATGAAACGTCTGGCAAAAAAGTGACCGCCGCCGACGCGGAATCTGTAGATGATGAAGAAGCGGTCGAAGACAAGGATGAGGACAATGAGGGTGACAGGACCTATCAAACATTGTACTAGATATATCAGTAGCATTGTGTACTATAGCAATAAATAGCCCATATAGTGCCATATGTGCAACTTATAGCACAAATATGTCCAATGTGTGACATGGCTGCAATATGGCCAACTATGGCATAGGGTGTTTTTCCTGATGTCACCCCCAAACCGATGGCCAAACAGAGTGTATGAACCGAGAACTCCAGCAGTATCTCCGCGCTTACCTGGCTAAACGTCAAACAGAATGGGCTGATTGGTTGAAGATAGCACAGTTCCATCATAATTCCTCCCTTTCCACTGCTACTGGAATGATTCCCTTCGCTATAACAAAAAACTACTTCCCACGCATGGGATTTGAAGGTGATTCATCTCCGGCTGGTACATTCTTAGAGAAATGTGGAAAGGCACACAAAGAAGTAGAGCAGGAGTTAGAAGAAACTCAGAACCGGATAAAAGAGCAAGCGGACAAGCATCGGTCCGAAGCTCCAGATTATCAAATTGGAGATTTCGTTATGTTATCCATGGACAACCTCAAATTACCTTATCCTTCCAAAAAAATGATGCAGAATTGGATCGGACCTTACCAGATCACGAAGGTCCTCCCTAATGCAGTCACCCTTGACTTGCCCAATTCTATGCACATCCATCCCACAATTAATGTCAAACGGGTCAAACCGGCTAAAGAACCGTTAGAAGGGCAACCGGTCCGTCTTCCGGATCCGGTAGTAGTCAACCAAGAGGGAGAAGAAGAGTACGAGGTAGATTACGTAGTGAAATCTCAGGTTAAACAAGGACAGCTAGAGTATCTGGTTCATTGGAAAGGTTGGGACATATCAGATCATACATGGAAAAAGGCAGCACATTTGTCAAATGCACCCGAAGCTGTTAAAGCTTTTCACAAAAAGCACCCGTCCGCTGTAGGGAACGCATATTCCCTACGCTTGCAGCCGGCGTTCTACCCCCATTTCCCATTCTCAACATTCCTCGACGTTTTTCCTTTCTTTCCGCTTATGTCCCAACCTCTTCCGCCGCACATACAGCCTTCCGTCCCTATCACGTTCCGTTCCCGTCGTTCCGTGGTACACGGAAACCACGGATTGTTTGTTTTGTTCACAGGTATCGTCCTCCGTGTCCCCGGAAACCGTTGTCCAGGTATGAGATGATTCGCTGGTAAGCTTCCCTTCCATTCCACGTCCTCTAACCTTGCTATGCGTCCTTACTGTCGCACTTTCCTTACTTTTACTCATCCTTTTCGTCTTGTCATCTATCCTGTCTATACTTAGTGAAACGACTCAACTCAATCAAGAGCTAGCGCTATCATCAGACAACATGCCCTAGCGAAACCACATCAACTCAGTTAACTAGAGCTGAGGATCAGACTAGGCAAGCAGGAGCGCTTGGCCCATGAAGTTCAAGAAGAGGAAACTCCAGGAGAACAAGACTGGAGAGCCAGTGCTTGTCAACCCGGGTTTATATACTATTGACAGTGTTTGTACATGTTGTGGCTAAACCTTAACTATATGACTAGGTATGACTAGATATGAGTCATGGCGAGTAACAGCCAATAGTGTATATGACTAGTAAGCGAGATGAGTCAGCGTGAGTCAGTATGAGTCACGGTGAGTCATAATGAGTCAATAAGAGTCTGAGTCATGGTGACTCGGTATGAGTCATGGACAGTGGGGAAGATGCACAGCCACGCACAGCCACGTTACGTAAGCGAAAGGCTAGACCTAGCTGATGTCAGCAGGTCACGTGATGTGATCTTGATAAGATAAGATAACAGAAAAGGGAGAGAAAGCGACTAAGTGCAAAAGTGAAAGAGAAACATAGTAAGCGTAGTGAAGTCTAGGAAAGACTAGGATAAGGAACTGAGCGTTCGTAACACTACCTCCTCTCTATGGATCGTATTCCAGATGATCAAGACCTTGCAAGGATATCAACCTGTGAAGCAGCACGAACATTGTGCAATGAACGGCGATGATGATGATGATATCGAGGATCATGATGATGGGGATGGGTGGTAGGATTCTCAGAATCCGGAATTGGAGTAGTTGAAATGCGAAACAGCATGTGATGATGACAACGTATCTGCGAGTGCGAGCATTGCGATAGTTGCGAGCGACGACATTGCGAACGACAGCGGCGAAGGCGTTTGAGTTCATTGTGATGATTGTTTCAATGATGGATGTGAATGGAGAGCAAGAGCGTAAAACATCACTCTTTATACCTTTTCGGTTCTCGGCACGGTTTCCAATCAATCGATATTTTCATCGTCAGTCTGACTCGTTCGACTGTCATGCAGTTGTAATTGTGACTCGAATAGAATTCTGAGTCATGCTGTGTAAGCACGGGGTGGATGGATGTGTAGCGTGGGAAATTCTAATTGCATCCAGTGCAATGTCAAGAATAGACCTTGGTTCTCACGTGCGAGTAGATTTCGCATAGCTTTCAATGCGCAAGGCATTTCAGGTTTCGACCTTGTAAGCATGAATCAACAATGTAATTCACCTTGTGTTCGTCATGGGATATGGAAGCTTCAAGCGTATAGCGTTCCGACCAATCAGATTTGCGATTGTGTAAGGTTCTAACCTTGTAAGAAAGGTTTCCTTGGATTGTATCAACACGTTTCTCGAGTGTGTCAATGAGAATTGCAGCAGCGAGTGCTAAAGCGAGTTGTGATGAGCGTGAAGATTGTGAAATCCTCAGAAATGCGCGTTCTCGGTAGAGATTTGGGTTCTTCAAGCGATTGTAGCTTGGAATTTGGGCGAGAGAAAGAGATTTTGAGCGAAGAAAATGATTATGGTTAACACCATTATTGTTCGTACCCTTGGTACTCTGGGGCTTTTTGTGCTATAAGGGGGCCATTTGTGCTATAGGGTATACTTTGGCACCTTATGTGCCATTTGATATCCCCAAATATTACATATGATATAGTATTGATAAAAATATCTAGTACAAAGTCTCATAAGAGTACTTGCTAGACCAATTGTTGAGTAAAAAAGAAGAACAATTGTCTAGTACATTGTTGGACTTCCATTCTGATGGCCACTGGGATGAACCAGAAGCTAAAGATATTAGTTGACAGGTTTGTCATATAGTTTTAACAGAAACTATGTCTCCCTGAACAACAGCGGGCAAGTGAGAGGATGGATGCAAAGGAGCAGGTTTGGAAACAGTGTACATATTATGGAACTTGCCTGGGGAACTGGAGAGGCGGTACCATTCTATGTACGCCAATGGTTCCTTGGGCCAATTCACAGGTGCTGGAGTCAACAGAGAAAGGGTGGCGGGTAATTTGAAAATCACCCTCAGCCGCCCTATTCTCATTCCTGTGGCCCAGAGTCAGTGATGGAGATGATTGGTTTAAAACAATGAACCCTTACCTTGTAAGCCTGCGGTCTCTGCATCTCCCCAGTAGGCCACTGCTACCGTGTCAAACCTGCCTGGCTTGGCCTTGATAGAGTCCACCCCCTCCTCACCATCGACGTCGCTGCCCAGGACATCCAAGGCAAACTTGCAGGAATGCCAGACATCAAGCTTGTCAAAGGGAAGGTGGGCATACAGGACAGCAGCTCGAGCAAGAGTTTCGCCTGCAGGGAGCAGGGAGTTGAGGTAGTTGCGAAGGTGGTGGGCAAAAGAGGGCGCATTGTGGTTTTTTTCCAGCAGCACACGGTGTGTTCTTCCTCACCCACCACCACCACCTCTCACCTCGTACAGAGCCACAAACGACCTCGACCTCGAACTCGACGGCCGGCGTGGGCTCAACAGCCCCGCCGGCAGCACACGGTGTGTTTTTCCTCACCCACCACCACATCAGGAAAATCCGCCGGCCATGATTACAGATAATTGTCCAAAACTATGGACAACTGTGGTCTTTATAGGTTAATCCATAAATTACGAAGGTCCCGATAATTGCGTATAATACAATGTGGCAGTTTGCAAAATGAGGGATCCACAAGTATGGGTTATTATGCATAGTTATCTAACTAATACATGACAGAGAACCATCCAGGGCAAACAGAGGCCGATTAACGAATGAATTCGGATGTACCCATTCAGCGAGCAGGCAATAGGTGCCATCCAATGGTCTGTGGTGTCCAGTTGTTCACATGGTGGTGAGTACAGAGAGTGCACGATACGGAGGATAGCCTGAGACCGACCATGCATACCTACATGACTGTTAGCACTCGTGATTGTGCAGGGTGAGTGGAGGGGAAAACATACCTGCATGGCCAATCACACACATAAATGGCCTGGACAGGAAACAGGTTGCGCGCACGAGTGACCATGCGGAGGCATCATTGGTGTTGATCGATGAGGGTAATGAGATTCTCGAACAGTGCATCAGGGAACAGGAGGAATTGGTTGCCGCACAACATTGCAAGGTTCAAATCTTTCATGAACAGCTCCGCCAACTGCAGGAGAGCAGAGCGGCGGGGACTCAGATGTTTGGTCAACCAAGGCCGGACTTGCTGTCATGAACAAGTTGGTTTTCTCGCTCTTTTCTTGGCTCACACCAACCTGATGTATATTGTATTGTAAATAGTGCGCTACACAATGTACCTGATAATAGTTGGCGCTGGCCATTACGTCATATGAGACTGTCAAAATGGAAATTGAATGATGTTAAAACCAGAGGTTGTGATCAATGTCCTTCGTTCCTCCTCATCACTCAGCATGCACTACGAACCGGTAAGACACCTCCCCATGTTTCTTCGCACGGCTGAACAACACCCATAGAGTTGTGATTTGTGTGCCAACGAGTTTGAATGCACACTCACCAAGAAGCATGGCAAGTTCAGACCATGCCTTCCCTGCAACAAGAGGAAGCAGCGATGTTCAGCGCTGCAATCATATCCGGCGATAGTCAACAGCGAAACGGGGGAGACAATTCACGAGGCCGGGACATGGGAGACAATGGCGCTGTCAACAACAAACCCACGCAGAGCCTTCACAAGTCCTGAGTTCATTAACAGCTCCGCCGATGAAGACTCAGAACCGGCGACCAACACACGCCTCCCTATTGCCATTGTCTTTGGCAATCAATCTGACACCACTCGGCTATCGCTGCACAATGTTGGCAACGGCTACTCCATCTATGATCCATTAGATGGTTGCAAAAAGATTGGCGAGGTAGTGAAGGTGAATCTCTGTCAACCAGGGGAACAAGAGGGTGAGTACATCACCTATCATGTTGGTCTATCACTGAGGCTAATGTAGTGGTCCTTCGCGCCAACCAGGAGTTGTCAACTGGGTCGGCAACACCATCGACAAGCTGAAGATGAGAACCACGGCGATAATGAGTAGAGTGCAGGAGTTGTTGAATCAAGTTCACAGCGGAACTCTCACCACTAGTGTTTAAAAGTCCGGTCCAGTCCGGTCTTTTTTCTCATTAGGAAGGCGACCGGACCGAGACCAGTTTTGTTAATTAATTAATTCAAAAAGACTGGATCAAAACCAATAAAAACCGGTCTTTTGGCGGTTGCAATCGGTTGCAGCTGGTTTTACGCTTGGCGTGGGAGAAATTAAAAATAGTACCGGTTCCTGGCTATACATCGGTTCCCAGATCAAGCGAAACGGTTCACAAGCTATAAAGATATGAGCATTTCAAAACAGCATGTTTTTTGTAGTGATACATCAGATATTATCAAGTTACGTGTGAAGCCAAGACCAATCCTAGACTCAATTCTCAATGCCAACTAATGATATATAGATAAATATGTAACTCAGAGAGTGTATATACATGATTGAATGAATTCTATGACATGTTAATCAACATTGTCATTGGCTAACGTCAATATTCATCAAAAAACTCAAATAACATCCATAAAGGTCCGGGAAAATCAGAAAAAATCAGAAAAAAATTGGGTAATACATAGGGGGTGGCTGTGCATTGGTTACAAGCGGTCTTTTTTGGGTTGCAACTGCAGTCTTTTGATCTCAAATGCCGGCAACTGGCAACTGCAGTCCAGTTGCCAGTCTTGTACCAGTTGCGCAACTGGACTTTGAAACACTACTCACCGCTCAACAAGATACTTCAACGCTGAGGAGGTACGAGTCGCTCGAGAGAATGATGAGAGCAGCTCAGTCTGACCAAAGTAACATACATGATAAGCTCTTTGGTAGGTAGCATAGTATATATATTCCACTATCAAACCAAGTCTCTATTGATAAGATAGTCTGTCACATCCAACTTCTTTGCGTCCTCACTGGCCTTGGCACTGATACTGCATCCGCATTCACTACATCAGGAACTCTTGGTCTCTTTGCAGGCTGATCGCTCGGTGCTTCGCCGACCGATTGCTGTCGTTTCCTCGCCGTCTGTTTGTCACGGGGAGACTTGATGATGGAGCGCGTGAAGGCTTTGCACCATTGGATAATGTCAACGATGTGAGACTGTGTGATCTCCGAGGACGATATAAACACGGGGATGAATGGATAGGAACAGGAGACCGAGGAAGACTCTGACATGATGACATCATGAAGTCCCATCCCAACGAAGGCTGCATCTAGGGTGATGTACCACCTTCCGCAGCTTTCACCAGATGAATTCATCACTGTGAGGGCAGAAATCACCTCGAAAGCTGCCTGCCAACTTTTATGTGGGACCTCTCCCAGGTAGTGTGACGCAGTTTGCCAGCTGAAATCTAGTGGCGGAGGAAGTTGGCGTGCACAATCGGCATCCAGCAGGATTTTCTCCAAGGCCATAATCAGTTGCCGATAGTGCTTGTCGGTTGACAGCAAAAGCATGAAGTCCAGTGCCGCCTCCCACCTGCCCCTGACATTGGAGGGCGGCGTGATATGCCATTGGCATGCGCTTCCATGAGTTCTTCGGCTACTCGTTTGCATCATGGGAGGATCACATCGGTAATGTGTTGGGTGGGCAATGTCTTGCCCCTGAGCTCTGGGGCAATGAAGGAATACCCGTGGAGGGAGGTTCTTTGATTGCCAACAATCTCGACATCCCATACAAGCCTTCCGGCTAGCAACATTTGAGAAAGCAACAAAGCTCGCCCACGGGCTTCACCAGATGCATTGAACAAATCACTGTCGAATGCCGACTGATGTCCAGCTGACCAGTGATGTCCCTCTTGTGGCAGATGGAAGATGTCATACTCCCAGTTTATCCCATAAGGCAATGGAATCTTAGCTGTGGTCTTCACCTGATGACTCGATTGTCAACTATAAACATAGTCCAATGGTAAACAAGGTTACTTACTTGAGCGTAGTGGAGAACATTGACAATGCTCAGATACTCCATCTGATCGGTGAGCGAACGAAGGAATGCAAGGTGACCTTCAAGGGTGGCGGAATGTTGATGTGGGGATGACCACAACTCGTCTCTGATGCTTTTTTCATCTTCGCTCGGAGAGCCATCTGTAGCGGATGGGACGACAGTTGGCGTGGGCGCCATGGATGAAGTCATCAGGAAAACCCTCCCCTGGATAATTGTATAGAATAGTAGATATTTCCAAAGTAATTCTCATAAATACCAACTATTATTGACATTTCTTCATATTTCTGATATTTCTTCCGATTTTATCAACATAAGTAGCCCCCCCTTGGTATTCTCTGGATTTTCTGAAAAATCTTGATATTTCCATACAATTATCTTCAGAAAGCCATTGTAATTAGCAGATATAATGTCATAATAGTGTTCATATTAGCTGACTATATTCTGATAATACTGGCCCATTCACTACTATTAAATCACACATAATCATGATGATTAAAAATGAATTTATTGACCACTATCTACTATAGATCATGTACTACATCTACTAACTGCTATCAAGCAAGGTACAGCTGTTGAGATGATGAGAGAAGAAGCAGAGATGGTGAGGGAATGAGCTTACTTGTGGTGCTGGACAAACCCAGAGAGCAAGGTACAGCTGTTGATGGTGATGAGAGAGGAATCAGAGATAGTGGGGGGGATGAGCTTACCTACAAGGTGTCCCAAGGCAGCCAGTGAGGCTTGTGAAGAGGTGTTGGTGAGAAGGTGGCATGAGGCAAGCTCGAACGAGCTTGCAAGCTTACGAAAAAATGGTGGGATCTATGGTGGGGTGAGCAGTGGTGGTGGTGATGGGTGAGCGAGACTCACCTGGTGATGCCGGCGGAGCACCCTCAACGGCTGTGTTCATGTTGAAATTGAGGGTGGGGTGAGGTGGGTGGTGGTGGTGGGGTGGACAGCCCAACCGGCTGTGTTCGAGGTGAGTGGATGTAGTGGGAGTGAAATCGCACCTTTGGCAGCCGGCGGGGCTGTTGAGCCCTCGCTGGCCGTGTTTTGATGTCGAGGTTGAGGTGGGAAATGGTGGTGGGGCATACAGCCGCTCGGGCTGTATACGAGGTGAGAGGTGGTGGTGGTGGGTGAGTAGAAACTCACCTGTGACAGCCGGCGGGGCTGTTGAGCCCTCATCGACTGTTTTTTCGTGTCGAAGTTGGGTGGTGGAAGGTGGTGGGGCAAGCTTTGAGCCCACGCCGGCTTTGTTTTCGTGCTGGGTTGAGGTGGGTTGTTGGGTAGTAGTAGTTGTGATGGTTGAGGACTCGAAAATGCTGACGTGGCAAGTTCAACACGGTCACGTGACCTGCCCGTGCGGATTCTACACTTTTAGTACACTTTTTGCTACACTTTGCTACACTTTTCACTACACTTACTACACTTTTGCTGCACTCAGTTTTCCACCCTTTGGACCACATATACTTTCAGAAAAGTTGAGTATAATTATCATGAAATATCTGAAATATCATGCAATATCTAAGAATATACTCTCAAGGGTGGTCAGCCACTTGTGACTGACAAAAAAATTCCTGATAATATGAGAAATTACATGATATTTTCGAAAAAAACACAGTTTTTCAGAAATTATCTACTATTCTATACAATTATCCAGGGGAGGGTTTCCTGATGAAGCATTGGAGCTGGGTTCCAGAAGTGCAATAGACGAGGATCCAGTCGGTTGGATCAAGGATGGTATAGTGGTGGCGGCGGGGATTGTTTTGCTTGGTCTAGGTGGGATTGGCAGTGGTATGACAGTGGTTGCGCCAGGTTCCGTCGCCGAAGCTATCGCTGGTTGAATCAGTCTAGGTGGGATTGGCAGTGGTATGGCAGTGGTTGAGCCAGGTTCCATCGCCGAAGGTACAGCCGGTTGAATTGGTCTAGGTGGGATCAGCGGTGGTATGACAGTGGTTGCGCCAGGTTCCGTTGCCGATAGCATGGCCGGTTGAATCAGTGAAGCTGTCGGCGGGTTCAGTGGTCTCGCCATTGGTTTCGTGCGTGAATGCTTTGCCATCTCCTTGAAGGCACAGATGGGTCTAAGGAATTGATTGGCTTCCCTTTCTCTCCAATGCTGAATGAGAAATGTCACATTGTCCTTGGACATATGAGACAGATCCTTGATTTCAAAGGAAGGCTCGCCAGGGAGATAGCTGGCGTCAAGGTCCACATACTGCCCAATATCCTTCGTCATTTTTGAAAATGGTGTGCTACCCTTTCTACCAGACATTTCTTGCCAGCAGCAGTTGAAGAAATCATGGATAAACCGCTTTTGCTGCTCCAGGGACGCCGACAGAAGATCTTCAGCCAGAAGAGCCTATTCTCCATTGTCACTCTTATGTGGCTGAAACATCTTTGCCTCGGCAACTGCTGGCGATGTTGCTGGATCAGACACAGCCGCTACAGAATCATGATGAGATGTCAGATTGCTTCAGTGCTCATGTTCAAATAAAACACATACTGTTGAAAGCGGTGTGCACATAACGGTCCCAACTGCTCTGGATGGTCTCTTTCTCCCAATTTGGGCATACCTTCGTCAATGTGGGCCCATCCTCCAGCATGTCATTATGATCATGGCTAAATGACTTGTCAGAAAGAGAGCGTAGATGAATGAAAAGCACTTTCAATCCTCGAAGCATATTTCCTTCTGACATATGACCCCAAAACATGACCATGCAAACACCGAACTGACGATTCATTTTTGTAGACACTTGTGTAAGAAATGGCCCAAGATGTATCTTTACTTCTCTGTAAAGAAAGCATCAGAAGATGTTGTTTGAAAGGCAAGTTATGCACTTGATCTGTACCTCCCTGGGCACTCCATGGTTATTTCACTCTACCATCATGTGAACGTAAATCTGGTGTTTGGCATCGGAGAGGTTCTTGCAGAGCGCCAAGACAGCCTGTCGCCAGAATTTAACATACCCAGGCAAGCCAGGAGCGATCACCATCAGTTTGGTGGCCTCTGTCTTGATCGCTGGACCGTTCATCGAACAAAACACACTGAACCAATTCATTTCTTGGAAATAGCGTTCCTCATTGGTCCCTTGCCGTGCTCGATTGTTCAGCCAGTTCTTGATTGTCTGGCGTTGATCAACACACGTCGGCGACTAATCAGCAGGCAAAGAAAATCTGACCTTGTGCAACTTCCCCATTACCTTCCTGTCATTCTTCTGATTGACTGTCGAAAATTGTTCCGTAAGTCGTGACACAATTGCTTCCTTTTGGGTGACTTTGTCCTGGCCAGAGATTTTGTGGTACTCTTAAAGAATGGACTCGAGGACAGCGAGCTGCTCATCAGTGAAGGAAGTTCGAGGCATGTTCAGGATTGAAGAAAGACAACAGATGGGAAGGGAGTACATGGGAAGGAAGGAAGAACTGAACCAGCGCAAACGAGAATTTCACTGCAGGATTGATATTGATACCAAACCATCTCAAGCGAACACCTAATATCAAGACCAGTCATTACTCGTTGGGTATCAGAACAATGGGGGAGGAACAACCGCTGGGCCATGTTAGCTACCATGTCCCGGGATCCGCACTTAGTCAGGACTCCCACAAGAGGAAAGCACTGAAGAGGTAAACTTGCGATCTCATTTTTACATATCTTTTCGGACCTATCTCATTTCTCATTTCACCATGCCACCCAGATACCAATTCAATCGAAAGAAGATCACCACAAACACAATCACCAATGACGGCGACAAGGATCACGTGAGGCCAAAATTCCTCAAATATGGTGGTCGGAGGTTTCAACAATTGTCTTCTATACCCAACCCTTCAGTTGAACAATCATCCACGCCGTCGGCACAAACTGACCAAGCCGAAGACTCCGCTATTCCAGATGAATCAAGCAATTGGATCACCACAGACCAACTTGAACAAGAGAGGCTGAAAGCCAAACTTAAACCCAAAAGAAAACGGAAGGCAGGTAGGTATGATTTTGTCATGGAAAAATCATAATAATCCTGAATAGGCACAAAATGATTTAATGGAAGAATGGCTGGAGTATGAGTGGGAGTACTTGGAAGCTCTGCTTCACCGAGAAGGAGTTGAGAAGAGGACTTGCGGACGGTGTGGGAGCGACAGCGTGTATCGGTGCACCGATTGTTTCAGCCGGCCGATGCTCTGTACTGGGTGCTGTCGATCCACCCACCAGTCACTTCCTTTCCATCGTGTGGAGCAGTGGGTGGGTGATCACTTCACCTCCACCAGTTTGAGGGCAGCAGGTCTTGTTTTGCACCTAGGTCACAGCAGTGCAATATGTTCCACAATCACAATCTCCAATCCGCCGATGGTGTCACCGATATTGCCGATGAACATGTGTCCGAAGAAGGGTTATCCGCCGATGAAGACTTTCCCAGTATGGCGCGCATTCAAGATGCCCCTGAGTCTTCAACTTCTCTCAAACATTATGATGACAATAGAAATAATATTCTCACTGTCATTGCCGTCTCGGGCATCCACACCATCGCTGTTGGTCCATGCAAATGTCTGAACCAAACTCCATTCTGTACCCAACTCTTGGACGTCGGACTGTATCCTGCCACACAAACATCGCTGAGGACAGTATTCACAGTCCAGTTGCTGGATTCTTTCCGACTGATGAACTTGGAGTGCAAAGTAACTGCAATGAGCTTCTCCAAATACCTTCGGAGGGTCACTGATCCAATTCTTCCCAGTGCGCAACCTGTAGTTTTCATCAGTATCTAAATGAGATAGCTAATCTATGCAAAAGAACCGCTACCAGGAATTGCTCCGAACTAGTAGACAGTGGAGGCATCTCCAAAACAAGCTAGAATTTGGTTTTGCACACAATTCAGAGATGGAGGTCAAGGACGACAACCTGGCATTGTTCTGCCCGGCTTGTCCTCAGCCTGGGGTTAATCTGCCTGAAGACTGAAATCGGGATCTCCAGGCCACTTGGAAGTACAACCAGTCATACTTCATGGATGGAAATTTTTCGGCCGAGCACATGAAGTTGAAGATAGACAGCGACTTTGATCTTACTGGAGGGTCTGGCTATTTCACAGCGGCAAAACCATATCAAGATCATCTTCGGGGCGCCGATGACGCCCAGCCGGTCTGTTCTCGCCAAGGCTCATTGACATATTTATTAACTGTTGGTATAGAAATCCACTTGTAATGAACACAAGGCTGTCAATCATGTTCATGCAGCCCAGAAACACCTCGCCGCTACAGGAATTGGCGCAATTGCTTGTGCTCGGCACAGATGCTTTGTGCCAGACACTGTTGTGGACTTCCAAAAGGGCAAAAGACAAATGAACATGGACTACATACTTTGTAAAGCACTTAGCAAGCAAGAAGGTTTACCGAAAGTCACGGCCATCTATGACATAGCATGCCAGTACAGTTTGCATTTCGGTGCACGAGTTTCCAAAAGCCCCTCTCTGAAAGTCTCTGATGCCATAGAAATTATGTGGGGTATCAGACTGTTCCACATACATGGTCATCAAGGTGTCTGCCTCTCGCAGTATAGCCCCGATCTCATTCCAGGCCTCGGGCAGGTGGATGGTGAAGTCTTGGAAACACTCTGGTCCCAGTTGAATGAGATTTGTGGATCAACTCGGTCAATGTCGGCGGCGCACCGCCGAGAGGTCCTGAATGATCACATGCTGGATAGCAATCGGAAAAAGATGTTGAATATGGGTGAGTCAAATTTATAATGAAGGTGAGGGAGGCAAAGATATTGAGGTTTGACAGCGAAAACTTTATCCAGAAAATGCACCCAAGCAGTTGACGCTCTGGTTATCGCTGAAGAGGGATACCGACACCTTATCACAAACGCCGACCAGGAATTAATCGGCCGATGGACCGCTCAAGCTGCTCACGCCCAAAGTCGGCGGTGGATGGATGTCAAAGCTATGGACATCTTTGATGTCCAACTGCAAAGAGGTATGTAGTCACCGCTCATGCAACGAATCTGAAAACTGAACTATCAAAGCCCTCACACGGGCCGAGATGCAGCTCCAGCTTGCCGAAGACCCTGAGCATCAAAGTTTGGGTGGTGTTGCCAACTGGCTGTCCCTTGGGTTTGCAGTAAGTAAATCCATATGTGAATGCTACCTCGGCACTTTGTTAAACTGTATTTAGACAGAGGTTACAGTGTTTGAGCAGGCAAGCCGGTTCGGACCCTTCAGTCACCAAACGCTTGGATTTAACACGCCGAATGATGCGACTGGAGAACATGATCGATGAATTCTCCCGCAAGGCAACACAATATATACCTGAGGATCTTCTGGTTGACCAAAGCGTCAATGATCCAAACTGGGACGACATCCAAACTGGGACGACATCCAAACTGGGACGACATCCAAGGACACGACGAAATCTTTCTTCCCTTGCCGTCCACTTTTGGCCTCACACAATGTCAAGTGATCGGTGTCCGTACCGTCGCTGAGCAGGACTTGAAACTATGGCAGGGTCAAGCGAATGATGCTCTTCATAATATTCGGATCGATATCGGCTATCGATCCTTCTTGTATCGTACTCAGGTCCGCCAGGCAAAGCACAGCCAGCAGAAGAAGACAAGGGCATGGAGCAATGTTCACCAGGTGGACGTGGCGCTAAATATTCACACAGCGATATATCGGCGATGCCGAAAAGCAATGATTTTCCCCGGCGCAAGTTCGGAGTTGTGAAAGGGATATCAAGAGTTGAAGAAGGAAGATTTGGAGTCCAAACCCACCGAAATAGACCCAAGTATCATAGGAACCAGGGGAAAAAACCTTCCTTGATTGTGGAGCATGGACAGTAATGTCACTAGTGACGACAACTGGATGTCAGAATGTAAGCACTTTTGCTGATATAATGAAGTTGCTCAGGCTCTCAACAACTCAGTTCTTTGTGTAAAATTCCATCGGGCAAGAGCGAATCTTGATAGATGTACGGAGGAAGTAGAGCTGCTTAAGATGGAGCTGAAATGGACTTCAAATTTCTTCCAACACCACAGCGAGAGATGGAAGGGACTCGCTGCAACCGCCGAAGGCAATGGTGATACTGGCCGGGTATGTTTTGCCAAGAGGCAGGCGAAGACTTGGGCAGTTTTACACGAAGACATCACTGCTCTCCTGTATTGCTTTCGTCTCACAGATAACTAGTTGATGATTGCCTGTGAACTATGCAGCTATCGACACAACATGAAATGGAGCACTTGTCTGATGCGAAAATGAAGCAAGTCCTATTGTGATACACTTGGGTTAAGTACAACATAAAAATGGTGAGACAACTAAACATAAGGGGGCTGTCCCGGCGGACGTGCAAATCCACCCGCCGCAGATTCACCAAAGGCAGTGACACTCAAACCATCGCCACCAAAATTCAAATACAGCGACATGCTCGGGGGCTGTGGTGCCTGTGGTGCTCCCTGCATGCCTCGTGCTACGGCGAGCTCCTTCACTGTCTCCAACCTTTGTTTGTTCAGGTCAGAAAGCCTGTGCTTGAGAATCGTATAGCGAGCCTGCGATGTCGCAATTTGCCCGTCCATCCGTTTAAAGCAGCGCTCCCATTCCAGATCATTGGCATCTGTTGCCTCGTGGAGCTCCTTTGACGCAGTATCCCAAATCTTCATGCTCTCAAGCGTGAGGGCCAACTGATCTTGGTTCTCTGTTAGCCGGCGCTCCATGAGGGCGAATTTGACTTCCGATATGGCAGGGGCTGGTGGTGGTTGGACGGAGGATGTGGCAGTGGTTGGTGGTGGTTGGCCAGCGGGTGTGGCAGGGGCTGGTGGTGCAGGGGCTGGTAGTGCAGGGGCTGGTAGTACTTTGACAGCCCGTGACTGATAGACAGTGAATGCTTTGTCGCGAAATAATCGATAAACTTACTGTAGAGGTGTCAGCCTTTCGGAGTTGACTGTCGTCCTGTGCCGCGGGACTGTCAACTGCCTCCCTCTGCACTGCAGGCGGGGTGGTCTAGAACAAATGTGGTTAGGGCAGTCGATAGTGGTGAGTATTCACACTGACCTTTCTTGCTTTCCTCGGCACCTTAGAAGTTGAACGGCATGGGCGGCACGGTGGTGACTGTTCATTGCTATTGTCAGCTGCTGCTGCTGCTGGGGTTAGCCGAACGACTCGCTGAGAGATACATCAGTGTTGAGCCAGACAACACAGGGGGAACACTGACCTTTAGTGCAGGTGTGGCAGGTGCAGAATCCTTGACCTTCGATGCAGACACCGTCAGCGCCAAGTGTCGCCAGGACCCCATCACATGTAAAACCTTGCCCTTTCCTGTTTCAATTGCAGGCAACGATGCAAGAGCGGTGCAGCGTTGTTTGCAAGCCTTGCAGCGGTGGCACGAGGTCCATTTCTTGTTGTTGTTCGCCATTCGTGCTTGGCACCTCATATCCTTCTGACCTGCACAATGTCCACAAGGCTGAAGAAGAGTTTCACCTGAGCTGTTCTATTGCCTCAATAGAAATATGCTACTCACCGGATTGTAAAATGCATCCATTGGATCGGCAGGATCTTGGTCCTCAGAGTGAGCTCTCCCATCATCTTCGCTTGGCGTCTTCTTCCCACGCTTGCTTGCACGGCTTGATGATCTCCCTCTTGATGGGCCAGCACCGGTAGATGTCGAAGGTCCAGGACGACGACCATGTATCTCCTCTTCTTCCGTGTTATTCTCACCTGCCTCCTTGTCCTTGTCCTTGTCTTTGTCTTCCTCATTGTGCATTTCCCGCGGACGTTTCACCGATGCCTTCCTTACCATAGTTGTCATCGCCTGGTATCTTTGTATTGGATTGGTCGGTGTGTGCTTTGGCAAGACTGCTGCGGCTGCAGCACGAGTGGCTTCCGTCGCCTGCTTGGTTTCCGCTGCCTTCTTCAAGTTCGCTGCCGCTGCCTGCTTTGCTTGCTCCAGTGCCTCTCGCTCTCTTGCGGCCTTGACCGATGCGGCATGGAAGCGGTCATGGAAGGGCTCCCACCATAAGTTGTCGCCAATTGGCAGGTCAACGGCGAAGTAATCCTTGGGCCTGACATAACCCTTTTCGTAGTGTCGTGTCTCCAACACACTTCAGTCATCTGGCGAAACCTGGCTGATGTCGAGCTCATCCAGGAGGACTTGTGGATCTGCGCCCTTTTGCTTTAACTGGAGAGTAGTGTTTCGAAGTCCAGTTGGCAACTGGTACAAAGACTGGCAACTGGACTGGACCGCAACTGATCACAACTGGACTGCAGTTGCCGGTTGCCGGCATTTGAGATCAAAAGACTGCAGTTGCAACCGAAAAAAAGACCGGTTGAAACCGGTCGCAACCGATGCACAGCCACCCCCTATGTATTACCCTATTTTCCCTGATTTTTCCGGATTTTTTCTGATTTTTCTGGACCTTTATGAATGTTATTTGAGTTTTTTGATGAATATTGAAATTAGCCAATGACAATATTGATTAACATGTCATAGAATTCATTCAATCATGTATATACACTCTCTGAGTTACATGTTTATCTATATTTCATTAGTCTGTGTTGAGAATTGAGTCTCTGATTGGTCTTGACTTCACATGTAACTTGATAATATCTGATGTATCACTACAAAAAACATGCTGTTTTGAAATGCTCATATCTTTATAGCTTGTGAACCGTTTTGCTTGATCCGGGAACCGATTTATAGCCAGGAACCGGTAATATTTTTGGTTTCTCCCACGCTAAGCAAAAGACCGGTTTTTATCGGTTTTGGTCCAGTCTTTTTGACTCAATTGATTAAAAAAACCGGTCTCGGTCCGGTCGCCTTCCTAATAAGGAAAAAGACCGGACTGGACCGGACTTTAAAACACTAGCGGGGGCTGTTGAGCCCGCGCCGGCTTTGTTTTTCCAGTTGAGGGTGGGTGAGGTGAGAGATGGACCGTGGTGATGGTGGTGAGGCCAACAGCCCGAGCGGCTGCGAACGAGGTGAGCGGATGGTGTGGTGGGTAAGTTTTCACTTACATCGTGATGCCGGCGGGGCTATTGAGCCCACGCTAGCTTTGTTGATGTGTTGAGGTGTGGTGTAGAGATAAGGTAGTAGTAAGTAGGAAGTCGAGAGAAGTAAGTTGGAAAAAATGACACAGCGAGTTCACAGTCACGTGACTCGCTCGCGCAGATTTTCGTGAAGTTCCAAGGTGACCTACTAATCTTACTACACTAGTCCTACACTTGACTGAGGCGTGTGGGAAAGCACTGCGGTATACCGCAGTGCTTTTTCACACCAGTGCGACAACTGGGATATGCACTGAACGAACCCGGCAGACTGAAGACTCACCAGGAAGCCCCACAAGACTCATCAGAAAACCCCACCAAGCCACCAGATCGACTCGACGAGTTGACGAAGCCCGCAGACAACCAAAACACGGGGCGGGACGCGCGAATGGAGCAGGTCGAGGCTCGAAACGAGTACGTGGTAAGTCAACGAACATCATCAGTTACGCACTGACGAAAATCCCACCCAAACGACGGTGCATGAACGATACGACGCACCCAACAACGGATGACACAACGGACGAGGACGAGAGACGACACGACACACACCCATCGCGTGTGTCGTGTCGTCTCTCGCTCCCGTTCTCGTCGCTACTTCTTCACCCCCTCACTCCCACCCCCTCACTCCCACCCCCTCACTCCCACCCTATCCCGTCTCTCGTCGTCGTCCTCTCGCCCTCACACTCACGCTCGACCGGAGAGGACGACGACGAGAGACGACGACGACATACAAGCGCGTGTGTCGTCTCATCTCTCGTTCCCGTTCTCGTCCCTTGTCCTCACCTCACCCTCCCCCTCTCACCCTCGGCCGACGACAACGAGAGACGCAACGACACACAATCACGTGTGTCGTCTCGTCTCTCGTCCTCACCCTGTCCCTGCTCGACCGACAACGACACGAGAAACGCCATAACGCACACGTGCGTTATGTCGTTTTTCTCGTGTTGTTCTCGTCCTTCACTCTCAACCTCACCCTCGACCCGACCGACGACAACGAGAAAAGACCCGACGCACGCAATCGCGTGTGTCGTGTGTTTTCTCGTCGTCGTCTCGTTCCCTCGTCCTTCACCCTCTCACCATGAGAACCGTGTAAACCTGAGCAAAAATAGTACAGATTTTCGCCAGAATGCATATGTCCTAATTATAGTTGTCTGTGTCTACAGCTGCTACGCGAGGAGGTGTCATCAGGTGTCAGCTACGTTGAAACCTATTAAACTTGAAATAAGTGTGAAGTAGTGGAGTTAGCTTGTTCTGCACTATGACTCCATGAAAGTTGAAGACGACAAGTAAATATGCATATCAGACCTTATGGGAGTTATTATAGAACTTTATAGTACTCTATGTCACTTTCAAAAAGATATATAGTGATATGAGAGTTCCCATAGTACTTTATATGTGCTCTACGTCACTTTCAGAATAATATATAGTAATATAGAAGGTCCTATAGCAACCATAGCTCTATATAGATAAGACCCCTTCTATATAGGGAAATGGTTTTTCCTGATGGACTCGTACCTATTGCCAGTGGTGAGTGAGCGGGGATGATGAGCGAGCGATGCGCAAAGCTCCGACAACTCGAGGCAGCACTCACATGTCAAGAAATTCGTTCGCGATGAGCGAACAGTTGTGATGTTTCATGGTGAACTTGCGATGATTCACACCGGTGAGCCACTTCTTTGGCCAGTCCTTCAGAGGCGTTTCCAGTCCGAGTTCGGGCATGCCACTGACCCAGTGCTTGACCACATCCATCCAGCCGTCCGATGTTGCTGTACGGACATTGGGGATATGCAAACCTGGCATCGGGGCGTCGTTCATGTTGGATGTGTGAAGGCGAGCTGTGACTTGCTGGACCGAGATCATGGTCGACTCGGACTCGGAGGCGGTGATTGTGTGAACGGAACCACTGGCAGAGACCCCACGAGCAGGGATCCTGATCGTCAAAGGCCTGGACGATCGCGTTCGAGGCATGATGGGAGGCGCTAACGGCGTGTCAGCACACACGTCAGCAAGAACAGTGATGCAACTCAAACGCTGGTGCTTACCGGCATCGTTCGCAGATCCACCCACGATCTCCATCAGAGTAGTGTTTCAAAGTCCAGTTGCAGGACCGCAAAAAGACCGGCAACCGAACCGAACCGACATCGGTTGCAACCGGATTGCGGTTGCCAGTTGCCAGATTTTCTGGTATGTATCGGTCCGGTTGCCATGAAAATCTGAAAAATAAAAGACCGGTCCAAGACCGGTTGCAACCGGTTGCATCACGGACCGGTTGTAGGTAGTCATCTGACCAATTTTCACGCTGATGCGCTCCTGGCGCATCTGCACATACCATGTATTTCTACATTTTCTGATGTTTTCCCTCGTTTTAAAATGTTTTAATAATTATTTTTTGTCGTTTTCCCACGCAGATGCGCCCTGGGCGCATCTGCGCGTTTTTGACAATATTAAAAACATTGTTTTTTCAGCTGAAAATCTCTTATATTTACAACTAAAACCAAAATATGTATAGTAGATCGGTCTTTTAAGACAACCGGTTGCAACCGGTTCGGTTGCTCCGGTCTGGCCATGGCAACCGGTCTTTATCGGTTTTGGTCCGGTTGCTTCAAATTTGACAAATAAAAAGACCGGTCCAGGTCCGGTTGCCTCAAAACTTGGTCTAAAAACCGGACCGGACCGGACTTTTAAACACTACATCAGAGCGTGAACGGATTGGGCGATGTGGTCCATGTCTGCTCGAAGTTCCTGCATGTTGACTGTGACTGATGAATGGACCATCCGCAGCTCCTTGGTCGACATCGGCTGCACAAGGGCTGCCTCTCCCGCCAGGGACTGGTCAAGTTCCTGTTGGATTGGCGCCAAGGCATTGCTGTAGTCGGCTTTGTATGCGTACAGTTCATCGAGGAGGTAGCGGATGAGGGTGTTGTGCTGCGATGATCCAGGTGAGTTGCAGCTTGAGCACGAGAGAAAGAAAAAAGACTGGAACACTGACCTGCTCCTGTTCTGCCCATCCACCCCACCAACGAATCTTCACCAATGTCCAACGCTGACCGACGGGAGCGAACATGAAACGGTACTGAGCGCCTCCACGACGAAAGCAATGGGTTGAGAAGGAACCAGGAATGCCAGCACCGTCAACTGCCTCGTTGATCCATTTCTGGATGGTGTCGTGGGAGAGCGGTTCACGAGGGTGTACTACGCCGTTGGCACCCATGACAGGAAACACGCAGTCGTCGGGTGCAAGTGCGCGTCCATAGTGGGATAACTCGAGCCACTTCAACCATATCAATAGCCAAAGGAAGGCGTCAGTAGTGTTTAAAAGTCCGGTCCGGTCCGGTCTGTTGCCTTTTTAGGAAGGCAACCGCACCCGGACCGATTTAATTAATTAATTAATTAATTTGGACCGGACCAAAACCGATAAAAACCGGTATTTTGCAGTTGCAACCGGTTGCAACCGGTTTCTTTCTTAGCGTGGGAGAAACTAAAAATAGTGTCCGTTCCTGGCTACAAATCGGTCCCTGGGTCAAGCAAAATGGTTCACACGCCGTGGAGATATGATCATTTTAAAATTGCATGTTTTTTGCACTGATATCTCAAATGTCATCAATTACATGTCAAGGCAAGATCAATCGTGGACTCAATTGCCAATGCAGACTGACAAAATATACACATGTATGTGTCTTAAGGAGTGTATATATAGGTTATAGAGTGAATCATGTGACATAACAATCAATATCTTTCAATGTAACTTCAATATTCATCAAAAAAATCAAATAACATCGATAATGGTCCAGAAAAATCAGGAAAAATCCGGAAAAATCAGGGAAAATAGGGTAGTACATAGGGGGTGGCTGTGCATCGGTTGCGACCGGTTGCAACCGGTCTTTTTTGCGGTTGCAACTGCAGTCTTTTCATCTCAAAAGTCGGCAACCGGCAACTGCAGTCCAGTTGCGATCAGTCCAGTCCAGTCCAGTTGCCAGTCTTTTACCAGTTGCGCAACTGGACTTTGAAACGCTAGGCGTCAGTGCCCGGTAGGTCAGGCTGCGGGTAGATAAAATAGTGATTACCTGCAACACGGGATTCTCTTCATCAGTGGAGTCACTGATGATCGATGAATCACGCACAGTGTAAGTCTTGCTCTGTCAAGCCCTTGTCAACCTTCCATTGCCACCCCTTGCAATTTGTGAGGTAGATCTCGAACGCCATCGCCCGGTCGCTCAACAGCAATTCCTCGCCGGCAAGATATTTCTTCAGCACCCGATCAATGGCAGCCTGATCAAAGATCGTGATATTCCACCTCCGCAATTTTACAAGCTCGAAACATCTGTGATACAAGCACCTCAGCTCACCACAATCATCACCAAAGTGACGTGAAAACACTTTCCTCGTCCACAAGGTCCATGCCATTGCGTCAAAGGCGATTTGCTCCAGGTGACGCGTCACAAGCATCCTCTGCTTGACTGACATATCGAGCAGTGACAGCGGTGCACCAGACAACCTGCAGTGCAGCCACCCGAGGGCTTCTTCGAGCTTGGAACATGCCTTTTGCGACCAAGCGAGGATTCGGGCCATGTAGTCGTTCGACATCGGCAGTGAGTGCCTCTGATCGCCTCCTTCGGAGTGCGCCTTGTGCTTCAGTGCTGTTGTTAAGTCTTTTACCTCCGCAGAGTTCACCGGATTGCCCTCCCATCGCTTTCTGACCTCATTGAAGTGCCACGGCCCGCGGTAAGTGTCATCCTTGCTGTGTGCGAGTTTCAGAGTTGCAGTTTCGACGGAGTGACTCACATCGACTCACGTGTTGTCCCACAGGTCTTTGAATGCAGCACAGATGCCTTCCACCGTTCCATGGCTCAGATTTTGGTGATATCCTTTGTAGGTAAGAAACAGGGTGAGTGCTTTGTCCGATATCTTGTTCGGGATGCGGCTAAACGTGTTAGGAAATTCGGGATCTCCATACGGGTACGAGTCGTCTTCTTTTTCCTTGGCAACATCAGGGGTTGACTGCTCATTCGAGTCCATCTCAGTGCGGAAATGTTCTGCAAGCCATTCTCGAGCACGTTTCACGTGGCCCACATAGCACTTCCTCGTCTTCTTTGCCCTGAGGTGAGTTGCCTTGCCATCTTCCTTGAGCTGATTGATGGTGTTGAGTGAGGTGACAGTGGTGGAGGCACGGGAGGATTTTGTCTTGTAAGACTTCTTTGTCTTTGGGGGCTCAAGCGGCTTCGGAGTTGTCATGGACTTTCTCCCTCGCGGCATGACCCAAAAAAAAGAGCACCTGCTGGTTGGATGGGAGTCGCAGGGTTTGTGGTGGTCCGTGCCAAGGAACTCTGTTCCAGTCTATTTATCTGTCAATGCTACCAACAGATCTAGTCCGAGATCCCAACAATTAACATCATTCAGTTCGTGCTAGATGCAGGGCTGCAGGTGTTGAAAATTTGCTAGCTTTGAATTGTACACAGTCCTACTACATAGGCTATCAATCAACAATCTCGACATCAGAATCTGTCTTCGACTCCTCCTCACCTAAGTCTTTAGTCAGGTCAATCACGACCGAAGAATCCGCCATAGATCGGCTTGCAACAGGCACTGGCAGCCGGTCATCAGAAAGGGCCCTGGCATACTCAACCACGCAAGCGGGAACAGTGAAATACATCATGTCTTGATTCTTCGACTTGCACCTGTTCAATGCTGACAAAGCAGATCAGACGACGTCTGTGAACTGTCGTGCATCGTACTGTAGCTTGACAACATCAAGGTTGTGTCCGAGCATACTCGTCACCCAACGGTGAATAGATTTGGTCATTGGCTGATTGACCGTTGGATCACGAAGCTGCTTCAGAAGCTGTTCGAAACGTCCGCTGGTCAGCGAAAAAAAAAGATTCAAGTCAAGGAATTTATGTTACACAATTGTCGCACTGCAGCACCTTCTCAAATGGTGGTGCGCATTCTGATGACAAGAGCCTCATGCTCGAGACCGAAATGATGTTTGCAGAGAGTGGCGACAGTGGCAAGAGATGGCTGGCTCGACTTAACCTCATATACTGGGGGAAGGATGCCACTGTCATAGGCCGAAAATTTTGTGAGTGGAGAGAAATAATATTCCAAGTCTTCGTAGCGAGGGAACGTGTCTGAGATCGTTCCAGCGAGCTTCGGATACTGTTGGACCAGCAAACTGTTACAATCACTACCTGCCCCAATTCTTTTTCCTTGTCTCCGTCTCTCCTCGAGTCCTTCCTGTCACCTAGACGCTTGATCTACTTCATCGATCCCTTATCCGCACTCGGATCTCCGATCTTAGCTCACCGGCCACAGTCCCTTCACGTCCATGGCTATTGAACTGGATGGAGGTCAATAGCAGAACAGGGGGAGTCGGATGCGGTAATGACATACCAGATGATCGGCTGCACAGCCACAAGATCGGAGCCCGCACAGCATAGGCAGGCGCATGCCAGGTGCCATTGACAAGAGGGAATTCCCCTTCATGTCCTGAATCTTCGCCTTCACATTGTTGATCCATGTCAGACTACTACTTCACTTCCAAAGTGATGGTCTTGCCAGTGAGGGTTTCGGCAAAGATTTGCATACCACCACGGAGATGAAGGAGCGAGCAACGGGCCGACTCGCTCTGGATGGTGTAGTCAGACAGAGTACGACCATCCCTGAGTTGCTTACCAGCAAAGGTGAGACACTCCTGGTCCGGAGAGATCATCCCTTTCTTGTCCTGGAGTCATCTTCGCGTTGTCGGCCATGTCTGACTGCCCGACTTCGAACAAGACAGTCTCGCCAGTCAGAGCCTTCACGAAGATCTACATACCACCACAGAGATGGAGAACTACTACGAAGTTGGAAGAGGGGATACATCGCCGGCGGGAGGCGACGCACCGAGGGGAAGGGTCAACCCCTTCTGAATGTCTTTGTAGTCAGTGAGCGTCCGACCGTCCTCGAGCTGCTTACCAACAAAGAGAAGGTGGTGTCCGTCAGGCGGAACAGCCATCTTGTCCTGGATCTTGGCCTTGACGTTGTCGATGGTGTCTGAATCCCCCACCTTTAGGCTTTCCATGCCCTCGATCGTGGTCTCGATGGTTCTAACTGTGCTGCAGGACCCAACCAGGGATGGTTCTGCCCTTGGCGGGTGCTGCATTCCTCCACCAAAGTGCAGGAGGGTACACGGAGGGCCGAGTCTCCGCAGATCTTTGACTTAGAGCTGGCAGTCTGCTTGGCTGAAGAGCTGAAGAAGCTGTGTGATGTAAGACATGCACAGCGCTCGATCTCAACGATGTTCCTTACCTTTTCTGAACCTTGGCCTGTAATCGATAGAGTGAGCATCCGAGTCTATTGCGGAGACAAAGAGAACCGAATGGAGTCAACTACCTTCTGGAGCTTGCATAGCCTGAGTTTGCATCGATGTACGTCGAAGCCCTCGTTCAACGTCGATGTTCCGGCCCAGGGATGGATAGCTACAGTCAAGACATGTGTAAGTGATAAGCACGTCGCCGTTGAACGTTGAACGTTGAAGCTTGAGGGTGAAGAGGATGAAGCCCCAGAGCCCTGCAAACACGACCGTTGACTTACATAATGTATCCCGATTGGGAAACTGTTGTGTTGGGCAGGAGTCGGTGGATGGGCGACGAGGAGAAACGGAAGGCTTGGGACGAGGAGAAACGGAAGGCTTGGGACGAGCGGAAAAGAGGGAAAAAAATACAGCGGGGTCAAAAATAGAACGCTTGTGACCAAAGGAAAAAAATGAGGGAGAGAAACCTTGTGTTGGACGTGTGTTAAGAGGTTGACTGAGTTGTAAAGTGGTGTAAAGTGAACGAATGGCGGGTAAAGTGAGGTAAAGTGCAAGACGGTCCAAATTTACCGTAATTTTGGTAAATTCCTTGTAAATCTGGTGGTCCGTCATCGCCCTCGTCCTCCGCGCACACCCGCCGTCTTTAATGCCTGTCCGACCTTCATAGGCTTCATCTCCTTTCTCTACGCGTTCCTGGACTTCTCGAGCGTTTTTTTTCGGCCTGAAGACGTGCACTTTTACTACCTCTGAACCAAGCTCGTGTCGAAGACGAGCTGTTACGCTTGTACCGGGTAGGTCAAAGCGTAGACGCAAAAGCCTACATCAGCAAGACTGTAAAAAGTCTGAAATGACTGGAGCTTAGTTGTCTGACTGGAGCCAGTCAGACAAGTGAGCCAGTAGTCAAGTGCTCCAGACATCCAGTAGTCTCAGTCATCCAGTAACCAAGTGAAACGACTCAACTCAATCAAGAGCTAGCGCTATCATCAGACAACATGCCCTAGCGAAACCACATCAACTCAGTAACTAGAGCTGAGGATCAGACTAGGCAAGCAGGAGCGCTTGGCCCATGAAGTTCAAGAAGAGGAAACTCCAGGAGAACAAGACTGGAGAGCCAGTGCTTGTCAACCCGGGTTTATATACTATTGATAGTGTTTGTACATGTTGTGACTAAACCTTAACTATATGACTAGGTATGACTAGATATGAGTCATGGCGAGTAACAGCCAATAGCGTATATGACTAGGAAGTGAGATGAGTCAGCGTGAGTCAGTATGAGTCACGGTGAGTCGTAATGAGTCATTAAGAGTCTGAGTCATAGTGACTCGGTATGAGTCATTGACAGTGGGGAAGATGCACAGCCACGCACAGCCATGTTACGTAAGCGAAAGGCTAGACCTAGCTGATGTCAGCAGGTCACGTGATGTGATCTTGATAAGATAAGATAACAGAAAAGGGAGAGAAAGCGACTAAGTGCAAAAGTGAAAGAGAAACGTAGTAAGCGTAGTGAAGTGTAGGAAAGACTAGGATAAGGAACTGAGCGTTCGTAACACCAAGTGTTCCAGTCATCCAATAGTCTCAGTCATCCAGTCATCCAGTGAGTCAGTGCTCCAGTAACCTCAGTAGTCTCAGTCATTCAGTCATCCAGTCACCAAGTCATTTCAGTAGTCCCAGTCATCCAGTCATCCAGTCACCAAGTCATTTCAGTAGTCCCAGTGGCCTAGTGGCCAAGTGCCACAATCATCCAGTCATCTCAGTCACCCAGTAGTCCAGTGGTCCAGTCACCCAGTCAGTTCAGTGTGGCAGTGCTCCAGTGGTCCAGCCATCCAGTCATCCAGTAATATCAGTAACCCAGTAGCCCAGTTATTCAGTAATCCAGTAGCCTAGTAGCCCAATTGACAAGTGATTCCAGTAGTCCAGTAATCCAGTAGTCAAGTACTTCAGTAATCCAGTAGTCCAGTAACCCAATTGACAAGTGATTCCAGTAATCCAGTAATCCAGTAATCCAGTCACTCAATGGTCCAGTAGTTCAGTTGGCAAGTGAATTCAGTGCTCCAGTAACTCAGTAATCCAGTAATCTAATAACCCAGTTGACAAGTCATTCCAGTAGCCTAGTCGTCCAGTAGTCTAGTCACTCAGTATGACAGTCAGCCAGTCATCCAGTAAACCATTGAGCTCAGAAATCTAGTCACTCAGTAATCCAGCAACTCGAGTGTTCAAGAAGTCAATTATCCCAGAAGCCAAGTAATTCATCAGGAAAAACCTCCCCCTGATAATTGTATGAAATTGTTGATATTATCAAGAAAAAGCAACAAAAATCTGATATTTTGTAGAAATACAACATTTCTTGCATTTTATGTTGATATCCTGGCCCCCCCAAATCATTTCAAGAATTCTTGAGAATAATGCATATTACCAGCCAATTATTAAGAAAATATATGGATATTGCCAGCTAATTATGAATTCTGCAGCCATTCATTACTCTTCTTTCAGTTTCACTTCACACAAGTCAAGGATAGAGATAGATAAATCAAATATATTGCCAGTAGCAGCTTTATCTACTACATCTCATGTACTAATCTATCACTACAATAATGATGGGCTATAATGGTGATGATGATGATGGTGAGATGAGGGAGGATCAGGATCATACATGAGTGAGCTGGAGGTGGTGGCATACACGAGCGAGAGTGAGTTGAGCAGTTGGGTTGGTGAGTGAGGAAAAACTTATCTCATGAATGGCCATGGGGCCGTTGAGCCCACGCCAGCCATGTTGTATGAGTCGAGGTTGAGGTGGGAGATGGAGGTGGTGGGTGAGGAGAAACATACCTCGTGATGCCGGCGGGGCTGTTGAGCCCGCGCCGGCCATGTGTTGGTGTCGAGGTTGAAGGTGGGAGGTGAAATGACTCAACTCAATCAAGAGCTAGCGCTATCATCAGATAACATGCCCTAGCGAAACCACATCAACTCAGTGACTAGAGCTGAGGATCAGACTAGGCAAGCAGGAGCGCTTGGCCCATGAAGTTCAAGAAGAGGAAACTCCAGGAGAACAAGACTGGAGAGCCAGTGCTTGTCAACCCGGGTTTATATACTATTGACAGTGTTTGTACATGTTGTGGCTAAACCTTGACTATATGACTAGGTATGACTAGATATGAGTCATGGCGAGTAACAGCCAATAGTGTATATGACTAGGAAGCGAGATGAGTCAGCGTGAGTCAGTATGAGTCACGGTGAGTCGTAATGAGTCATTAAGAGTCTGAGTCATTGTGACTCGGTATGAGTCATGGACAGTGGGGAAGATGCACAGCCACGCACAGCCATGTTACGTAAGCGAAAGGCTAGACCTAGCTGATGTCAGCAGGTCACGTGATGTGATCTTGATAAGATAAGATAACAGAAAAGGAAGAGAAAGCGACTAAGTCCAAAAGTGAAAGAGAAACGTAGTAAGCGTAGTGAAGTCTAGGAAAGACTAGGATAAGGAACTGAGCGTTCGTAACAGGAGGTGGTGGGAGGAAGACAACCTGAGCGGCTGTCGTTGAAGTGAGTGGATGAGGTGATGGGTGAGGAAACACGAACCTCGTGATGCCGGCGGGGCTGCTGAGCCCACGCCGGCCGTTTTTTTACGATCGAGTTTGAGGGAGCGAGGTGGTGGGGGGGAGACAGCCCGAGCGGCTCTGTACGAGGTGAGAGAGGGTGGTGGTGGGTGAGAAAGAACACACCGTGTGCTGCTGGCGGGGCTGTTGAGCCCTCGCCGGCCGTGTTGTTCGAGTTCGAGGGTGAGGTGGGAGGTGGTGATGGGGAGACACCTGTGACGAGGGTGAGTGGATGTGGTGGGGTGAGTGAAAACTCACCTTTGACAGCCGGCGGGGCTGTTGAGCCCTCGCCGGCTGTGTTTGCGTGCTGTGTTGAGGTGGGTTGTTGGGTAGTAAGTAGGGAAGTAGTGAGAGATCGAAAATGCTGACGCGGCAAATTCAACGCGGTCACATGACCTGCTCGCGCGCGGATTTTCGTCAAGTCCAAGTATTAGGAAAATTAGGCTACCCTTATCTACGCTTTTTTGTACACCTTAGCTACATTCATTTATCCTACACTTTCCTATACTTTTAACTACAGTTTTAGTACGCTTTTTTGGTACATTCTAGTCCACTCAATCAGTACACACTTTACTACACTTTGAGTACAGTTTTAGTACGCTTTTTTGTACACTTTAGCTACACTCATTTATACTACACTTTTCCACACTCTGGACTACACTTTTACTACGCTTTTTTGTACACTTTAGCTACACTCAATCCTAGTTACACTGCCACACTTTTAACTACACTTTTACTACGCTTTTTTGTACACTTTAGGTACACTTAACCTAGCTACACTTTGCTACACTTTTGACTACATTTACTACGCTTTTTTGTACACTTTTGCTACACTCACACAACACACTTTCCCACACTTTGGACTACACTTTTACTACGCTTTTTTGTACACTTTTTGTTATGACTGGGTCACAACACAGCGGGGACTTAAGGCAACACTAAGCCTTGCGAAGGAATATGCTGAGTGCTAAAGCTTAATTGCGGTGAAGCAACAAATGGATTAGACTGGGGTCTGTGATAAGTACAGGGCCACTTATATACTATTGAGAAGTGCGCACAGACCAACAGCCGAATAAGGAAAACACAAAGGGAAAGATAGATAAGGTAAATGGTACGATGATAAGAAAAGGTACCAGGCACGGATTAGGGTCTAGGCCATGACATCATTGCTGACTCATCTAAGTCTGGACCTTTGTCACGTGACCTGATTATGTAATAGTTTACGTAATGCTACAGGGACTACCGGAGCGGATTAAGATGAATCCGGCTTGACCCCTAAGTTGTAGACAAAGTCCAGAGTTCGAATACCGTTGTAGGCAAAAGTTTGAAAAGTTTTTAAATACTATAACACTATCCCCTCTCTAGGAATCGCATTCCAGGCGATTCGGCAACTTGTGCTCAGGAACCTCTGTCAGATTTTCGTATTTTTGGAACAAGGCAGAGAAATTTCCCATGGTCATGTTGATTCGGCGTGGGGTGGACAGGTGCTTTTTGTGAAAAGCTTTAACAGCTTCGGGTGCATTTGACAAATCCGCTGCCTTTTCCCATGTACGATCTGATATGTCCCAACCTTTCCAATGAACCAGGTACTCTAACTGTCCTTGTTTAACCTGAGATTTCACTACGTAATCCACCTCGTACTCTTCTTCTCCCTCTTGGTTGACTACTACCGGATCCGGAAGACGGACCGGTTGCCCTTCTAATGGTTCTTTAGCCGGTTTGACCCGTTTGACATTAACCGTGGGATGGATGTGCATAGAATTGGGCAAGTCAAGGGTGATTGCATTAGGGAGGACCTTCGTGATCTGGTAAGGTCCGATCCAATTCTGCATCATTTTTTTGGAAGGATAAGGTAATTTGAGGTTGTCCGTGGATAACATAACGAAATCTCCGATTTGATAATCTGGAGCTTCAGACTGATGCTTGTCCGCTTGCTCTTTTATCCGGTTCTGAGTTTCTTCTAACGCCTGCTCTACTTCTTTGTGTGCCTTTCCACATTTCTCTAAGAATGTACCAGCCGGAGATGAATCGCCTTCAAATCCCATGCGTGGGAAGTAGTTTTTTGTTATAGCGAAGGGAATCATTCCAGTAGCAGTGGAAAGGGAGGAATTATGATGGAACTGCGCTATCTTCAACCAATCAGCCCATTCCGTTTGACGTTTAGCCACGTAAGCGCGGAGATACTGCTGGAGTTCTCGGTTCATACGCTCCGTTTGGCCATCGGTTTGGGGGTGACATCAGGAAAAACACCCTATGCCATAGTTGGCCATATGTGCAGCCATGGCACACATTGGACATATTTGTGCTATAAGTTGCACATATGGCACTATATGGGCTATTTATTGCTATAGTACACAATGCTACTGATATATCTAGTACAATGTTTGATAGGTCTCGTCACCCTCATTGTCCTCATCCTTGTCTTCGACCGCTTCTTCATCATCTACAGATTCCACGTCGGCGGTGGTCACTTGTTTGCCAGACGTTTCATGGCTCGAGCCAGCAGGACTTTGGGACCGTGCGACGGACGGACGGACGGACGGGCGCACAGAGATCATTGAGGAGGGACCAGGGATACTCAGAGTCGAGCAGGACAAAAGGGAGGACGACAGAACACGTCAAAACGTGGGGAGAAAAGGTTGTTGAGGGCGCACGAACATGGTCAGTGCAACACGACGAGCGAGGATGACTCACCGCAGTGTGCGACAGAGACCCGACCTTTTCCTGATGTAGACACTCTCGACGTGTGATCTCTGCGAGCATTAAGCTCGTCGCTCGTGCTGCTCGACCTGTTTCTCTCCCCCTCAAGCAACGCGCTCTGGTGATTGTTAGTAGGTGAGTTCCTGTCCACATTTCCGTTCGCGTTGGCGTCAACGGACGCGTTCGCTGTGGTTGTCGCAGCGGTCTCGTCCGTGGATGTCTTGCGCAATTCCCTTTTTGAGTAGTCCCAAGCGAAGTTGGAACTATTTGGGGAACAAGAGTGTGTTTCTGCCACTTGTCTGCTTATCCACCGTTCCCACAGCCTTCAACTTCATCACACACGTATTTCTACCCAAGATGAGTTTTTTTCTTCTCTCCCGTTCTTTCTTTCACACCCAACCAAGTTTTAGCAACATGCCCACCTCCACCCGCTCAAACAAATGTGCTGCCCCTGCGCCCAGGCCGGCGAGGG
>JBBPTG010000153.1:0-58557 GCA_038093975.1 Chalciporus piperatus
ATTTAATGCCAATATCTCGTGAAATCAGGGTATTGGGGAAATCATTCACATCGGCTCGTGGTATCTCGAGATAACCGCCCTTCTAGGCATCCAACCCATGCACGAAATCCGAAAGCACCCCACAACACCTTCGAACCATCTCACTCATGCTCAACTCTTCTCCCTGCTTTACAGGCTCCATCACCTCCAATCCTTGCGCTTTCTCTCCTGTCGGCTTTCCATTCTCGATATCGCCATTCTCGAACACGTCTTGGTGAGCTTCTATGTACGCTGGGTACACGATTTGTTCCCAGTAGCCAGGGGGATCTCGCCATAGGGTTCCTTCTGGATCGGATTGCACTCCAAACGGAGAGCCGCACAGGATTATCGCAAGCGAACCAAAGAATGGACAAGCATGCAGGGATAGAGAGGTTCAAGAATGAATGATACGCCCGGACGTAAGCGGAGGATGCAGACAAGGGATGAGGGTAAGGAAGAAAAGTCAATCACTGAACACTCTACCAGATAGGACGGCGAGTACTCCTTACCTGCTGTGTGGTATCCATGTCGTTCGTGTCTGCGCTGTTTGAGCACATCATGAGGTACACGTAAGAAAAATCGAACGTCTAATTGATCAAGGATCTCCTGTGCGATGTTAGTGAGAATAGTGCGATCAAGCAAGTTGTGAGGTTATTACTTTATCCCAATAGAGCAGAAACCCATCGACAATGCCCCAGGCGATTTGGATCCCTTTATTTCGCTGTACACTCTCTATCTCTTGAAATTGAGTTGAAAACTCTCGAAAGGTGGGCTCGTCGATAGGGATGTCCTTCTGCTCGTTCAGATGGTCGTGACTTTTATGGTCGAGAGGGATTGATCCATTCTTCTTCACGCTCTTCAAGAACGTTCGCATACGAGGCCAATCGATAGCTCCTTGTGGAGCATCCCAGTCTTGCACGTTGTAAACCGGGTGCATCGGAATGAGTTCTTGCGGCTAACACAATGTTGGCACTGCCAGTCAGCCTTAACATACGCGCGCGGAGACATCCTTACAGGAGCAAAATCCTGAAGAATTTGCATCAGATACGTATGCGTTTATCTAATGAGATACTCACATCCTGATGGATTATGACGCTGTTTGGAAGGATGCTCCGAAGATGCTTGGCGAGGGTCGTTTTACCTGAGCACGTCGCTCCCCTGACGATCGAGTCAGCATTGTAGCAGAAATCCTTCAATCTTAGTTGCCTCCATACCCAACTCCGACAAGGACCACTCTTGTTTGGAGCTTGTCCATTTTGACTGCCGAGCTGAATTGTTGTCTGGCGGTGCCAGGTAAACCACAACGCGCTCAGTGATCAGGACAGTGAGTCAGTGACAGCCGACCAGGAGAGGAAAGAGGCAGAAAGCACGAAGTCGCATGACTTATGTAATACCTCTTGTTGTTGTCTCGAACTTCGTCTCTTCGTTCTGCCACATTACTTAGCGCCACAGCATGAACATCGAATGCTGGGTCCGCGGTGAAGATGCTGAAAGCATTTTCACGGTCGAGATTTCAAGCACAATGACTGTCGCAGGCCTCAAAAAAGCCATAAGGATCGAGAAATCCAGGTTCCATGATGTGGATGCGGATAAGCTCGAGCTCTACTCCTTCCGTCTTCCAGACCATGATGGCCCCCTAGACGAGCTCAATCAGTGGAGTCCTCAAGGTCAAAAGAAGCTCAACGCACGTTTCCCATTATACAAGCTTTTCGCAGACCCTGAGAAGCCGGAGTGGCTCATCGTCGTCAGCCCATCCAGTTTTAGTGCGCGTTATCACTGTATTCTTTTGTCCATCTGAAGCCAACCTTGTTCCTCAGATTCGCGAACAATTGACCTCGTCCCAGACTTGAGGCTTAACTGCTGGGTGCGCGGTGACACGACCGATAAGGTCTTTTTTGTCGACATCTCGAGCCACCTCGCTGTCGGAGACCTCAAAGATGTCATCAAGCACAAGAAATCCATCAAGTTCCTCGATATGGACGCGAATGACCTCGTTCTCTACAAAGTTTCGCTCCCATACAACGACGAAGACTCCCTGGACGATATACTCGGCACTCACACGATCTCCAGCCTGGGGAAACCTTTGCGGGCTGTGAAAACGTTGTCAGATGTGTTTACGCCACCGCCTCCCGGAAACCAACTCCACCTCATCGTCGGTATGTGGCACTTACGATTCAAACTTAACTTCCGCAACGGTCGTTCATCTCTTTTCCAGTCGGCTCTTTGACTTTTAATTGTTGGATTCGAGGGGCAGATCCTGTAAACTCGTTTGAAGTCCAAATATCAGCCAACGCCAGTATTAATGCCCTCAAAAATGCGATCAAAGCGGTTTGCGGAGAGGTCCTTGACAATATCTCCCTTGATCGCTTAACCCTCTACAAGATTTCAATGGATGAAGAAGCTCTCGGCGAGAGTCTTGGTGCTCTAGGATCGGGTCACCTTCTGCAAGGGAATGAGTTGGTGGAGAAGGCCTTCAATGGCTTGCCTTTGACTTTGACGCCACGCGTTGTCGTAGAGGCTCTCACTGAAAGTAAGCCAAGCCACGACGATGTTGATTTGTGCTCACCAGGATCACAGAGATAACGAAACCTCTTCCATCATCATATCATCATACAGGGAACGGTGATCCGATTACAAACGGGCGTAAAGCATTCCTGGCATCCACCGGGAAGGAAAAGCCTTCCGTCACTGGTACACCATCTACATTTCGCACACGACAGCGTGACGACCAGCGACTCAAATCTATACCCTGCGGTCGCCCTCGCGAATACGAGGACGGTATCCCTGTAACCCTGTTGCATCCTGTTTTTGGCCAGTTTGTCCACGACTGCCAGACCATCGAAGTAACAGCTGAGGACAACGACTTTGTCCAGCGTCTCGCGGTAGCCATGTCGGCATTGTACGACGGCGAACCCCAGCGGGTCACAGCTGTCAACAACCAATTTCAAACCTACAAAATTCACTTCAGCATCTCCGAAACGAAAACTGGATACGTGACCGATGCGGACATTAGCGCCAATGGCCATCGTTACGTGATCGCAGAATTCAAAAACGAAACGGGGAACACGTCAGCTGAGCCATATTTCCAAGCCATAGGGTACTACCTGGAGTCGACGAGAGCAGACGCTCTCAAATTCCCTAGGTCTCCCCTGCCGTGCCTCCTTCTCGCCATTTTCGGTTTGTCTCGCACCCTTTACCCTTTGATGGCAAGCTGATTGTTCCATTCTGCAGGGCCACACATCGTGTTCGCTGGTGCCGCATGGAATCTACGTCCGACGGTACAAATCCTATCGACACCTATTGCGTTTCACTTTCATTCCACCGACACGTACAATCAACTTACTGTCGCCCGTCATATGGCTGCTTTTCGCAAGGCGACCCTGACACTGAAGGAGTATTATGAAACCCTGCGAGAAACCCCCCTTCTCACTTCTCACCCGGTTCCCTCTCATATGTTCCCTTACCCAACGAGTTACAAATCGCGTTGTCACCACGATACCGAAAAACACTTCCAGTACGCGACACAGTTGTACTTCAACAAGCCCATCTTCTGGGGAATTGAAGCCAAAAGCGATCGTGTCTGTATCAAATTCGTTCGAGCTTATTCATCCGAAGCCCATCAATACCTCGCCTCACTGGAATGTGCCCCGGTCTTACGAGGGTTCGAAACGATTCCCGGTGGTTGGTTCATGGTAGTCATGGACATGCTTCCCGACGAATTTGAAACACTGTACGACCGCAAGAAACCGCTCCCCTCTTCTGTCTTCGACAACATCGCCGCAAAACTGAAGATGTTTCACGATGCTGGGTTCGTCCATGGCGATATTCGGGATACGAATATTATGGTGTCCAAGTCGGACGAGACGCGGTTCATGATCATCGACTTTGATTGGGCGGGAAGGATTCAAGCAGCACGATATCCAGCCGGCGTCAGTCACCAGATCGAAAGGCCCGCAGAAGCACAAGACGGGAAAGAGATCCTGCCGACTCACGACATTTTTATGCTGGATTACATCAGGTCGACCGCGGATAGGGGTGACTCAAGGTGACTTGTATCCCGGCCACACTCAGGCCATTCGTTTCAGCCAATATGAACCAACATACCATTCGTTCGAAAGTGTACTTAAACTTAAAGAGAGTTACGACATACCTGTATGGGGGATCGGGATTCAAGGAAATCTGTTTTTGATTTGGATATATCGCATCATTACAAGCATGTTCCGTATGGACTGGACAAGTCTGCGAAGACTACAGATATTACAGATATACTAGCAAGGCATGTTTTGATGACCCTCCTCTCAGCACATGACTGGCTGAACGCTGCCAAAACCGTCATTCAGACACCAGCTGCCCCGGTCATCAGAGGTTCGAGGGGGCTTCCTTTATCCTATGACTTACAATTTATCCAACACTGTAATATACAGAGAAGAGTTTCATTGAGAAGTGATAAGATAAGATCCGGCAACTGCCGACAATACTGGTAGACCAAGTGTAATGTATTGCTCGAACATCGACGTAGAGTATTGCGGTGGTGCTACAAAGAAATTACATATACGATACAGGTTTCAGCTGGCGGGTTATTCAAACATCTCCGACATTCAGGCCGTACGAACTCATTTACCCCATCCGAACCAACTGCGCTTCGTGTTCTTGGTCTCCGGAGAATGATTCGACATTTCTTCCTTGATTTCTTCATATTTTTTCTCTGAGCGATTGCGGGCGTCACTCAGCGACCTTTCTGCACCTTGCTTATACTCATCAAGTTTAGCTTGCGCTTCCTGCGCACCGTGGCGTGCTCGTTCTGTCACGTCCGCACGTGTCTCCGCGCCTCGGGTGCGTGCAGCTGCCGCTGCATCACGCACGTCAGTCTACCGAGAACCAGATGTTAATACTCCTCAAGGACGAGTGTTCGACGATTGAAACCCACCTTAGCCTCCTCATAGGCTTTCTGACCCTGCTTCGCCATAGCCTCCGCCTTATTCTTTCCGATCTCCGGGAACTCCCTCACTTTTCGTTCCAGCTCTGCCTCATCGCGCCTGGCTCTCTCGCGATCCTCGGCAGACTTCCCGTGTGTATAGTAATAGTACAGTCCTCCAAGTGCACCAAGGGCCGAGAGGACGATGAGCATGTTACTGCCCTCTGGTTCACCGGGTGACTTCTGACTGGAGCCGGACTGCCCTTGAGGCGGTGGTGCCGTCGCGAGCGCTCTAGATGTCTGTAACCAAGTTGCCCTATGTCAACGACACCGTTTACCGCCCTGCTCGGGCAGGCTTACCGCTGGGAAGCGTTTGGGGTATATTGCGGAACGTGTTGAGCGCAACATGACTTGACGATACATTCTGAAGGATATGCTCGACGAAAGTGATATAACTGAATGTCTTGTTGAACGGTGATCAAGCTCGTGGCAAGCAGGACGAACGAAGCTTTCCATTGCAGGGATTTATGCACGCCCCTAATGACGACAACTATGACGTCAGGCAGGTCACGCGTTTTTTTCCCACATGTTGCCACGAACTCGTCCATCAAGTTCGGGGAGAATGTGCTCTTACTTCGCGATCGAAGACAGGTGCACGCGCGAATCTATTGCGTATATGGGCGCCATGATTACCTTAATGCTATGAGAAACACCTGCATTCTCTAAGGCGCTCAAGGAGCGGGCCCAATGGCTTTCGTGGCGACAAGCGAATGTTTTAGCATCGGAGATGTGGCTGCAAAAGTAGTTCCATGCATCGCGTCTTCCACTCTCGATAAAGAAAAGTGAGTCCCAGAGTCATCTCGCGTACTAAGAGTCTTGCCAAGCAGTTGTGCGTTATCAATATATCAAGGACCAATGGTGAGCAATTCGGAACCCTCGTGATGTCGGGATTCTTTATTTTTGTTATCCCCAGTAGATGATGATCGGGGTACCTCGGGTGCTACGACAAGCAACTGGAACGTGGTCTCGTCAGGTTTATGCGGTTCACCGCAACACTTTCCTCGCGCAGTCACTCCCCAGCCTCAGCTCCAAGCCCAAGCTCGAAGATCAGGCGGTCCGCCGACCAAACCAACCATCCCAGGGGGAATCGAACCAATCGGGGGCATCCAGCATGGCTGCGTAGTGGAGGGTGAATGACTGTCGTCATCCCGACTCTTGGGTCCTGTGCAGAGCCATCAGATATTAGTCGAAGGATGCTAAGTAAGGGAGGATGAAGGCAATGAAAATGAGGAGGAGGACGCTGTGAAATGCTGTTTCGTTGTCCATCTGCATAAGGAGAGATAAAGTCTTTTTCCGTGAAGGACTAGGAGCGCGAACTCGCGGAACAGCTTCCTGATTCCACGCCGATCCGCACCCAGAGCCTCTTTTAAATTCGGTCGTGTCCCGAGGTATCGAATACAAGTAGTCATACAAGTACGATACAATCAATCCTACAGTGTCACGATATTCGCTATCAAATCAAATCATACAAATTTACAGACCGTGATGTCATCCGCCGCATAGCAAACCTTGCCATTCCATGGATCAAATTCTATATGGTTCACCCAGGGATCAGGCATGGACACATCGCTCCTTGGCCCGAGATCAACCCGACAAACTGGTCCGCTCGCATCCACAGAAAACGTTTGAATGCCAGCCGAAATTCCGCTGTGCGACACGGAGCAGCACACACCGCGTCCAAACCCATCCTCCGAGCTTCCTACCTCGAACAACATCACAGCATCATCCTCGAAAGAGATCAGAGAGGTATATTGTGAGAGTGTGATTGTTCCGATCTCTGTAGGACTTGAAGCCGTTAGAGTGAGGTCCATGGCGCTGTACTCCGAGTCCTCTTCGTCAGACATCTCGGGTTGGCTCTCGCACATGGCTCGTATCTCTGTCGTCTGCACTCCTCCAACATTGGTGACAGTATTCCCACGGAGGACCCACCGAGGTGATCCATCGATCTCGCATATCCCTTCATGTGTCATCGGTAACAACCCGTCGTCGCCGGCAGTAGCACCAGACTCGACTTCGGAAGGAAGGCGGAATGCCTGTATGTGGCGCTCCGAACTCCAGATGTCGAAGGTGACAAGAATATGGGTGCTTGTTAAGAGGAAGCTCGCCTCGCGTTCATAATCGTTACGCGCCAAACGCTCGAGAGGCTCGAGTATTTCCGGTGCCTGGGATTCCAATTTATTATGGCCAGAGGGGTGATGGCGTACCAAACTTACTATGCTAGACTTGAATGCTGGAAGATGGTATATCTTCTCCGTTGTCACGTCAAACAGCGCGAAATTAAATTCCCCGTCCTTTGGCATAATTTCGCGATAGATGCAGATGTATTGTGGACTGGCAGTGAAATCCACAACCACATCGTGTCGTGGATATGAAAGCGGAATGGCGGCCTCTAGTGATAGTGATGAACGAAAGTGGCCAACGATCTTCAACAGGGTCCTATCACATTTTCATGCTATCAGTCACTAGTTCAATACAATTTAAACTTACAATGGATAAGTACTTTCCGAAGCCTTGATAAGCACGTATGTGATGGGATGGCCCGCGAGAGTTACCGTGTCAGCAAACATAGGGAGCCAGAGGCCGTTGCTGGAGTCCTCCAAACGAAACAAGACGTGGGTTTGCGGGTCGTCGGAGTTGAGGTTGCGGTAGACTACGGATGACTTGATGGTTGTGATAAACCATGATCCCCATTGCGTTAAATGCCACCGATTCACATAGTCGCCAAATCTGGGGGTTGTGCGAAGAGCATCCAGATGGCAGTTGCGAGTAGACCAAGGTTCCAAATTTGCAGATTGGACTAAAGCATGCTCGAGGAACATCAATCCTTCTTTGTCACCGGCACGCAGGTATGGTCCTGGAGGTCGGGGAAGTGCTGCATTTTGGTATGCACGGATCCAAACCACGGGCTGGTATGTCACTCGATACAATGTCTGAGAAACCTAGATCATCGAGTCGATCCAGCGGGGCATCAGCGATAATCAACATCGATGAGCTCAACCACCCTTACCTGTCGAAGACGGATAATGTCCGGTGGTGAGAGAAAGGATACGATGCGAAGGAGAATGTCTTCTGGAAGATGTGTGGGTCCCGACATCCTGGAAGTTCAACGTTCAGTGGCAGAGTGGAAAAAACATGCTCCACAATTCACTCCTTTCGTCCTCTTTCTGGCAACTCTTTCGCACCTGAAAGGATAATTCCAGTGCACTCAACCGAGTAACACCCATGTCCGATTCACAAGTTGCCGACGCCTTTCGGGAGGCCTTTCGCAACAGTAAGCACATCATTGTTGTTGCAGGAGCGGGCCTTTCCGCAGCTTCGGGTAAGATTTTTTTTGATTACTCGAAACCCAGACTTGATGTCGGTCAGGCATTCCTACCTTTCGCGATGGTGGTGGCATGTGGCGGTCGCTCGATGCCGCGGACCTAGCGACTCCCGAGGCATTCACCAAAAATCCATCGCTAGTTTGGCAGTTTTATCATTACCGCAGGACCAAGTGCGGAGCTTCACTTTCCCGGGTGGTCTCACCTGACTTGTCTCGTAGAGCACTGCAGGCCAGGGCCAACCCTGCCCATGAAGTTATCGCAAAGATGTCTGTGCCTTCGTACCTAAAGAAAGTTGCACCAGCCGCCGAGAGCTTCCATCTTGTCACCCAGAACGTCGACCGTCTCTCTGTCGCTGCCCTGGACGCGCTTGTTGAGAAGCATCTTGCACCCGCCTCCGCCTCTGCCTCCTCCCCCACCTCGGATAGCTTGAGACAACTGGCGGTTTTCCCGAACTCGATCATCGAGATGCATGGAAGAATTTACGACGTGAAGTGCACCTCCTGCGACTACTGCGCGGAAGACCGCACAGATCCGCTGTGCCCTGCGCTTGGTGTAGCAGACGCGTCCTTCCAAGACTACCACGACGCGGGCTCGAAAGAGGTCAATATTCCCGAGGAACAACTTCCGCGTTGCCCTGCCTGTGACGCACTCGCGCGCCCGGGTGTTGTGTGGTTTGGCGAGGATCTGTCACGGGACCACCTCGACAAACTCGACAACATTGTGGACAAGGCAGATATGTGCCTCGTCGTCGGCACATCTTCCACGGTACGTGTGTTGTGCACTACACCTGGCTCGCTGACACGTTCTTTCATTTTCCAGGTCTCACCAGCGTGCACCTACGCGGACCGGGTCCAAGATCAAGAAGGCAAGGTTGCTGTCTTCAACATGGATCCGAGCGAGAATGACTGGGAGCTAGCAGACTTTGTGTTCCCTGGCGGGTGTGAGAGTGTGCTTCCATCCTTATTCCCCGAGCTCGCATGATGAGCTTCGTGAGCTTTGCGAGCTCATTTCCCGATTCCGGAGTCGTAGTCTTCTACTTACGAACGCACAGAGAAGCAAGCACATCAATGGAGTGTATATTATTTATTATCCTCTACATGTGGCGAGTCGACTGTACCGAGAAACATGACGAACAAGGATGATCGATGATCTTGAGTGCGTGGTACTAACGTCGCCGAAAACTCTTAACAATGAATCATCGCTGTCCATCCCAGGACCTTACTACACAATGTAACATAACTGTCTGGCGATGCGATGGTGCATTCAGGGGATTCGAGACCTATACCCCAGTGGGTCTGTCAGACGCGTGAGGTGCTCGACGCCGGGGAACAAAAGACTTCGAGGGGAGTGTCATGCATTATGAGCGTACCATCCGCCCTGCGATTCAAGCTCCTCGACCTGGATTCTGGATAGACAGAGTCTTCAGATATGCGGGCATCGTGCCGTGTCGAAAGAAATCTTGCGCAGTCTGTGGAAAATGTCGTTTGATTACGCTTGCTCAAACATAATACAAAGCGCAGAGGGTGGTGGTCCTGAGAGCAATCCGTCGAACAAGCGCAATCTGCAGAGCGAGAATGATGTGCCAACGGCCGGAGTCATATCGGTGAGGTTTTTTTATCAAGTTCATGGCCGTACAAGCCAAAAACACCTTAAGTTACAGTACCCAGGCGCTAACTGGAGGCGTAAGATATGATATCATTGATAGTGGCGCATATACTGTGGGGATTCGTCGACTTTCTTGATATCGATTACTCACGGAGAATGACAATGGCTTAGCGATGTGTCTAGTTCATAACTCATGTGGGGGTGCTTTCGCTTGAGAGAGGCATTGCGGGGAGCGGGCCACGATCGGATGGCCCAGGGTGATGAGAGGACACGAAGGAGCCTCGAGGAGGGGAAGTGTAGATGAAGCCCATGAGATCTGGCGCTCCTTGACAGGCCATTGGACGACTCGGGATCTACGCGGTAGTGGTAGCAGTCCGGGCCCGTATGAGAGTGAAACCAAATAATCTGAATCGATTAGCTGAGTTTGAACCAGGTCTGTAGGATCTTGCACTCTCCTGGTGGACATCCCACGACTTTGGTAGGAAGGACCTCAAACGTCCATCCAGCGTTTGGGTGGCTCAAAGAAAAACAACATGCATGGATCAATTGTCCTCGGAAAATAGCCCAACTAAACTGGTAAAGGTATGAGGGCTATGGGGACGCTCTGCAGCATGGCGAAACAAATCCGCAGCGTGAGTGGTGTCCGCACCTTTGCATCCCAAAAGAATGCTCGTGCACGAAGGACGACTACCATTACAGCGGCCATTGTACCACACCAATGCAAACTACTTCTCTGGGTTAGGGTTCCTAGAGAGGGTTATATAGGTCAGCGATTTGAGGGCGAAACGAAGACGAAACAGCTGTGAGAACGATGCAGGTCAGCTATACTCACATTCTGCGCTTTCCTCCAGCTCCAGGGAGAGTTGTGACATTCACAAATCTTTGGATGAGTTAGTTTTACGGACTTGTAATTGGGTACACATAGGTACTTGCCTACGGTTGTAGAGCTCGCGTTTCTTTGCACGGCCAGTGGATCCTTTCTCCTTCTCCTGCTTTTCAACCTTGGGGGTCTGTGCCTTGACCTTTCCCGCACGCGCAAGAGATCCGTGAACTGTGAATCGATCAGCATCGATGTCTTGTATATGTCTTGTGTACAATACAAACCTTTGCCCATATTGTGGTCGTCGATGAGCTCGATCACAAGGCTGTGGCCCCGATGGCCTTCCGTCGCTCGGCAACTTCCGACGACATAACTTGGACTGGTCAGCCACTCGATTAGATATAAGCTGGCAGGTCCCAGCAATGGTCCTTCTCTTGTTGGCACGATTCACCCTCTCACAGAATGGCTGAGACTACCACAAGCAAACCTGTTACACCCAGACGCTCCACCACGATGCAGGCTCTATCAGCTTTCTTCAGAACACCAACCCTCCTTCGGACTCCCACGCGCCCCAAGCGCGCGCGCTCTCGCACACCCTCTTCCCCCTCTGGTCCGAGAACAGTTCTCCCCGCGGTCGTCCTTCAGACTTATTCCGTCTCCACGGACAGCATCGTTCTCACCTCACTTCCCTCCGCGCCATTCTGTTGCCACGAGGACCTCCTTACAATGCCTCGCGTTCAGCTCGAGGGCGTCGTGCGTGCGCTCAATGAGCGACTACCTCGTAGGATGCGGATCGCTCCCGAGGACGACTTTTGGTGGAATCACGATCTCGAGCGACCTAGCGAGGACGACGGGATCTCCCGGATGAGCGAAGCAGAGATGAGACGACGAATCGAGGAATTGGTAGGGATTCGGTCCGTGAACAAGAATCGAGTCTCCAAGACTGGCTTGGGCCTGCGATCCGATCCAGCAGTTCCATCGGCACCTAAAGCGATACGAACGCGTGACGCGTCATGGAAGCCGTACGAGAGTGCCGATTGGGAGATGGAAGTCGACAGTGATGAACATCGAGGCTCGGACGGATTGGATGATGCTCTCCTGGGTTCTAGCCCCCTTGCCCTCCGCTCGAGGACTCGCTCGCACCCGCGTGGACGAAGTGACGTATTCCCTCGCCTCGCTATCCTACAGGAGGAGAATGAAGGAGGCGAATCGAAGGAAGTCGAAGACGAAGACGACGAAACGCGCCCATCCAAGAAGCAGCGCAGATCGTTCGAGACCACAAACCACGATGATCGAGGACCCGAGGTTATCCACGGGGCTCGAGGATCTCGACTCATAGAGAACATCGATGTTTCCGCGTCTTCTCTGTTCACCAGGGAGGGAGACTCGACATTGGATAGCTTTGCTCAACCCGAGAAAAAGTCGCTGGCGATGTCCGATCGAGCCCAAGATGATGACAAGCAGTCGAAAGCAAATGTTCAAGCACCCGTTCTTCGCAGGCGCAGCGCTCGCATCGCGCTGAAGCAGGCGTCTTCTGCAAACCCAGAGAAGACTACGGATTCGGACGCGACAACATTTAGTCCCCAGGCGAGATCTTCGCGTTCTTCAGCGGGTAGCTCGACGTATGTGGAGCACAAGAATTCGAGCCAACCGAGGGAGTTTACGATTCGTTTGCCGTTTACGTCCACCCCTCCCCATCTGAAGCCTACTAGCTGGACCGCCTCTGCACCTCGCATCCTGCGATCGCAATCTCAACGGCTCTCCGCTGCTCTGAAGCCAAGCAAGTCGGCAAAGGAGAAAACCACGTTGGGACGATCACGATCAGAGCGACTTCCGCGGGCTTTAGACTTGACGTTCGTGACGGTGAACCGGCCTCGATACCAGCTTGGTCGCCGACAATCGAAAGTAAAGAAGGCAGTGACAACGGAGGGAGAACCAGCACTCGAAGTGGAGCAAGGTGTCGAAGCCAGTGGTCTAACCAGGTGGCCCGGATGTGAGAACGTTCCGATGACAGAGGACATCGACAAGAGTCAGAGTCCAATTACGACCACATCCGGCGGCGTCTACGCTTTCCCTCCAGCACTTTTCAGTTCCCTTCTCTCCCTTACACCGCGTTCCAGAGCGCCTTCGACGAGCACCGCTGGATCCATGTGTGGTAGTGGCAATTCACCAGCGCGGTCGATGACCGGAAGTGGTATTGACCGGCAGATGAACTCGATTTCTGCGACAAACGACGTTGTTGCGGATAGCGTTCAGGCGGCTCTGGGAAGGATGGTTGTGGATTGAGATTCGGGAGTAAGGAGCAGCTCATGTGATATGGTCGATGCCGCGATGCGTCAAAGGACGGTGATCTTCATTTTTCTATCTTTTGGATTATTGTTTGGTTGTCGTTCCTTCAAGTATGCAGCTCATTCGCAACTGCATAGTATGTTGAGTGTATGTTTATGAGTCCGGAAATTGTAGGGAAATATTATCTTGACCGGTGGCTTGTCTTGCCGACTCCGGGCTCGAAGGGACGGTGAGTGTCCCCACCTCGCCAACGAGCTCGGCTACGAGTCCTAGAATCTGGAGTATGCCTGCAATGATATTAATATGGCAGATCCCCGCTACGTGAGTCATTCCTTTCCTCCTGGAGATTCTAATTGGGGGCAGTGAATCTATCTGTCCAGGACAAAGCAACGAAGATGAGGAGGATGAGGCTGTGAAATGCTATTTGTTGGCCATCTGCATAAGATAGATAAAGTATGTTTTTCGTGAAACAAACACGAACTCGGAACAGGTTCCCAGGTATCGTGGCTCGGGATGCGTGCCAGCTCCTGGTCAGATCTATAATACAAGTGGTCATATACGATGCAGTCAATTCAACAGTGTCAAAATATTCTCTACTGCCAGCGGTATCAAATCATACAAATTTATAGAAACTGATGTCATCCATAGTCGCAAAGCAAACCTCACCATTCCATGCATTAAATTGCATCCAGTTCTGGAAGGGGTCAAGCCTTGTCACGTCCCTCATTGGCCCATGATCAATCTGACACACTGGACCACTCGCATCCACAGAAAACGTCTGAAGGTATATTTCCTCTAATTCCTCTTCCTCCGCGCCGCTCCACTGCCAGTGGCAGATGCGGTACACACCGCGTCCGAAGCCATCCTCCGAACACGCTACATTGAAGAAGTCCGCACTTTCATCCGACAAAAAGATCAGACGGGTACGTTGTGAGAGTGTGATTGTTCCAATTCCGGGAGAACTTGAAGGGGTTAGGGTGAGGTCTACGGCGCTGTATTCCACTTCGCAGCAATCCGGCTGGTCACTCTCGAAATGGTGAACCATGACTCGTATCTCTGTCATCTGTACCCCTCCAACGTCGGTGACCGTATTCCCACGGAGGACCCACCGAGGTGGTCCATCGATCTCGCATATCCCTTCGTGTGTCATCCGTAACAACCCGTCGTCGTCGGCAGTAGCACCGGACTCGACTTTGGAAGGAAGGCAGAATGCCTGTATGTGGTGGTCCGGATCCTCGGTCATGAAGGTGGCAAGAATATGGGTGTTTGTTACGAGGAAATTCGTGTAGCGCGAGTCATAACTGTCACGGGAAAGCTTTGCCCGTGCCTTTGGTTCCAGTTTATTTATAGCCAGAAGGATGATGATGTACCAAACTTACCACGCTAGACTTGAATGGTGGAAGACGGTACATCTTCTCCGTTGTCACGTCGAGCAGCGCGAATCCAAATTCCCCGCCCTTTGACACGCCAGGTGCATACATGCAGACGTATCGTGGACCGACAGTCATATGATGGACATTCTCGGGTCGTGGATATGAAAGCGGGATGGCAGCCTCTAGTGAGAGTGAAGAACCAGAGTGGCCAACGATCTTCAATAGGGTCCTATCGCGTGTTTATGTTGTTGGTCACTGGTTCGATACAATGGAAACTTACAAATGACCGCTTCTCCGAGGCCTGAGAAGCACGTATGTGATGGGATGACCCGCGAGAGTGACCGTGTCAGCACACATGAAGCGATCCATGGGATGGCTGGAATCGTAACGAAACAAGACATGAGTAAGTTGAGGGTCGTCGGAGTTGAGGTTGCGATAGACCACGGATGAGTCGATGGTGGTGATAAACCATGATCCCCATTGCGGGATATGCCACTCACTGTCGCCAACATTGGGGAATGTGCGAACAGCACTCGGATGGAACTCGCGAGCAGACCAAGGTTCCAACTTTGCAGATTTGACTAATGTACGCTCGAGGAGCTTCAATCCCTCTTTGTCACCAGCACATAGTCCTGGAGGTCGGGGAAGTGCTGCATTTTTGTATGCATGGATCCAAATCATGGGCTGGTATGTCACTGAATACAATGTCTTCGAGACCTAGATCGGGCATCAGCGGCCCGGGTAATCAACACATCGATGATCTCAACCACGCTTACCTGTCGAAGACGGATAATGTCCGGCAGTGAGAGAAAGGATAGGATGCAAAGGAGAATATCTGCTGGAATGTGTGAGAGTCCTGGCATCCTGGAAGTTCAGTGCAGAGTGGCAGAGTGTAAAAACTCGTGGCAGAATAGAAAAACTCGCTTCGTAACAGTGCGGGGTCGATCGTGAGATCGGTCAGACCCGGACGGGCCACAATTTGGTGTGCAAGCAGCCTTCAGTCAAACGAATGCCGTTCGAATTACTATCTTGACTGGTGGCTTTTCTACTACTTTGACAAAACTTTGACAAAATATGTTAGGAAACGGATGCTCGCTGTACACGCAATGGATAGACGCCAAGCGAATGAATGTCCGTTTGAAGCGATATGTTCCTAGCTCGCTCTAGAGGTTTGGGTTGTGCTTCTGTTTCGTTTGGCGTCTTCAAGATCCAATGGACTTTGGAGTCAACATTAGCAAGGTGGGATTATCCTGAATTGGCAACACGTCGAAATCGTACTCTCGGGGCCTTCCCATGAAAGCACGCGTGGGCCTTGAGGCCCAGTGAAAAATGGATATACCTAGATCGACTAGGATAGTGGTGAATAGGTTGTGAATGTACCCAGAATGTACCCGAGTCTACCCAAAATATACCCAAACAAATGAACTCATTGTTTCGATACATTTCGGTAGATCCTACACTTCGACACTCGACAATGCTAGATCCCAGTAGCATTCATATCGCTCGACTACTATGGTTGCCTTCTAGTTGTACATACTGTACCTTCAATATACAACTCGTTGCCCTTCCACTCACACCGCTATGCCCGAGTGAGAATACTGGTGCGTTTGCCGTCAATTTTGCAGAGGTCGGCGAACACAACTAGGGAATGCTATTCTCCCACCTCGTATCGGACGCAAGGTCACGTGACACCGAACCAGTTCGTCTCGTGTGTGGAGGAGTGAGCTTGAGAGTCAGGGCTAGGAGTGTTGCTGAAGATATTGTATTCGGGTATATAGTACTTCAGTAATATGAGGTATAATACTGCTGAGACTACACATGAAAGTATGGGCATCCATCCGTGCGATTCGTGGGTTCAATGGGTCGTCTGGCGTGATGGGGATATGGTGATGGTGATGGCCTAGGTGAGTCTTTGATGAACCTGCGCGTGTAGTGCTGGTTCTGACGCGTTTCTTCGTCCGCTCCTAGCGTCTTCGTTTCGACTCGTTGTGAGTCGCTATCGGCGTTGCTCGTTGCGTTGCGTCACGGTCGCGTTCGGCATCATTTTCACCGCTCTGCAACTCCCCTGTCTCTCGACATCTCGTTTTTCGTCGACCTGGCGAGCTCACGGCCGCACGGCTCCGTTCGTGCGCCTGTGCGATCACACCGCGCATTCGACTCTTCGTCGTCGTCGCACTCGCTCGTTCGGGTTTGGGGTTCGTTCATTGGGACTATGCAGGTGCGTCGTCTTCGTTCGTCGCGTCGTACTGACCATGGTCTTCGTCCCTCGACATCGATCGCTCGACTGACCTCAACGCCCTTGATCGACACATGTCAGCGTGTTTCATCGTTCTCCCATTCATCCAGCTTGTCTGTGAGCCTCCCAGCGTCCTCCTCGACGATCTCCGTGTATCTGCGAGCGCGGGCGGTGCTTCCCGCTCGTTTGCAATTGGTTTTGCCCTCGACCTGTACAACTTCGGGATCGCTCGACACGATCGTTTTGACTCTCGACAACCCCAACTCCACCACACGCCCGTCGAAAGGCTCTTTCCGCCGTGTTTCTTCGCGGCTGGGTGTGCTTTCAGCGTCGTTCGACTTGTGCAGCGTGCTTGTCTAGCATGCGCGAACAACTCCGTTTGTCGTCGTCGTCATCCGCGGTTTCCCCTTGAGCGGCACGCTCTGGGGATTGTTAGGCGAGTCTTCGTTCGCATTTGCGTCAACGGACACATTTGCTGTGGTTGTCGCAGCAGTCTCGTCTGTGGACATCTCCGCTCAACCTGATTCGAATAATTGCCCATTGTGGGCGTCGGCCGTGGTCGCGATTGCTACGTCGGATGTCATCGACTCTCCCGGCCCCAGCCCTGTCGCCCACCACTTCTTCGACCTCCTCGTATGATTCCGTCTCGCTTGGGGTCTTCTCTCGCATTGTAGCTTTCGACACCTACCACGCGCCCTCTACACCCTTGATCTCGCTCGCAATTTCATCACCTTCGTCGGATGGCATTGACGACTCGTCTGGTCGTGTTTCATGGCGGCTGGACGCGCTTTCAGCGTCGTTCCGACGCATTTCACTCGTCGATCGGTTTCGTCAACGAGTATTTTTGATCTGGTGGCTTGGTGGGGTCTCTGGTGAGTATGTGTGGTCGCTGTCTTCGTTCGAACGACTGATGGGCGGTGGCTGGTGGCTGGTCGGAGGCTCGGACACAGTCGGACACTGATGTACTGATGTCTGGCAATCAACAAAGTCACATGACACCGAACCGACTCGGTGTCACGTGACCTTGCGTCCGATACGAGGTGGGAGAATTGCATTCCCTGAACACAACTAGCCTCGCGGAGAACTTGGTATCGACATCTTGAAAAAGCGGAGGAGGATGAGAATCGAGACAAGGTCCCTCATGCAGTCTTCAATACAATCCCGATCGGCCCACAAATCCAAGCACTCTATCGTCATCCGAGCATGGCTGAAAAACTTCGCTATCGTGACCAGCGAACGCAGGAGATTATCAGAGAGATAGAAGAAAACGATGGACTGGTTGACAAGTACGATGACGTGTTGACGGGGAGTGCATACCTCAATGCTTTTCGATCCGGCACGATCACGAAACACGATACACTCCTCGTTTTCTCGATTGATGGTGCTCTCTCCTCTTAGTACCTCCAATTCCAGCCTCGTCGCTCTCTCGCCAATGGTTCCATCGCTTGAAATCAGCACTCCAGATACTACCTCTCTGACGAACGATGTCTCAACATCGGACCATGCCCCAGACTCCGAAATCGCAGCATTCGCTCCACTGCTCGTTGACACAGCTCACGAGACAACCATGGCAGCCATTCCGGCTTTGAAAAATCCCTTGTACGTATCCTATCTACGCCCGAGCATACATCTCACTTATTCATACAGAGCTAGATTTATGAAGAAGAAGGCAACCAAGCCTGCAACCACGACACAGGCGCCAGCTCCTCCAGTGGGTTCCTCTGCAGTTCCGTGCGTGGACATGGCAGCCGCTGGACATTTGGAAGAAGCGGAGCCCGGGATCACGACAAATGCCAGCGCCGGCGAGATAGTCCCACCATCCACAAGCACTGTCGCAATGGAGACCGTAAGATCGACGTCAGGAGCGGTTACGATCACTGGCTGGAAACCACGAAAGGCAAGGACAGGACAGTACATTTTTTTCTTCAAGTTTAGCCTCTGCTTTTTGAACGACGATAACATCAATTTTAATAGTACGCTCTGCGCATATCGATGGCTCAGACAGGTGAACACTACGGGAGATAAAGCTATGTTTGCGTCGTACTGGAAAGGAGTCAAAGGAGTCAAGGGGTCTCAGAAAAAGGTGTAGTGTTCGCTTTCGAGGTAAATTGATATACTGACTACCATACAGCAATACGAAGAGGAGTGTGGCAATTTGGTACGCACCATCATTCTTTGGCGACTCGGACTCCGGAGATGTTGATCGTTGACGACCTTAGGTGAGAACGAACAATTGGCCTGGATTCGCGCCCGAATGTACCGAAGAACTCGCGAAGGGGACGTTGTACTAGCACATCATCAAGTCGTTTTTTCATGTTGGAGGGTAGGGGAGAGTGTACGAGTAGAGCACCCAGGTAGACGAGTGGCGACGTGGACCAGGGGCATGGATTGCAATAGACGGACCGGGAAACTGGTAGATGTGGGTAGACGAGAGGTGAGAACAGATATGGCAGTAGCAGAAAATATATTCGAATAGGTGGTCCGACGAATGCAAAGGGATAGATTCTAGTATATCCGAGTGGACATGGGATAGTTCAAACACGATAAGGATAGATATGAGTAGCTCTGGAGGCCAAATGATACCTGCAGTGTTTTCTATGGAATACTATTCTCGGTACATAGTCACCTACTATTTGTGCCATCTGTGTATTTTCGTCTACTGCCTCGATTTGCATCGCTTTGCATCGCTCACCATACATCCATTTTTCACTGGGCTTGAGGCCTTGAGGGAGCGGGCGTTGAGCTCAAAGATTTGACCGTTGAAGTGATGCAAGTCGCGCGTTTCTCGAAGCGTAACAGGGGCGAACCTGGTTTGGGAAGGTCGGACTTGCAAAACAAAATGCTCTCCAGGTTCGTAGCTCGCTAAGTAGTCCACTGGGCAAGGTTCAAACGTTCACGAGTTAAGTACAACCTTGGTACAACCTCCAGGTCTTTGACAGCGGCGCCCGAGGTTATCTGCTTGCCAGCTTTAAACTAAGCTTTCATGGCGACCTCCATGCTGCCGACCTCCATGCTGCGAGCCGGGGCGATCATTTCTTCGAGCACGCGGCTTCAGCTGCGCTCTATCAACACCTTGCGTCCCTTGCGGGTTGGAGGAAGGAGAGTAGCAAAGAAGGACAACGGGAAAGCATGTGAGTTTTTGGAAGGATGCACCTTGAACCGCTCCCAGCTCATACAAACATAGTTTCCTCACCAAAGAGCACTCCTTCACGCAAGAGTTTTCCTTCGTCTCGGCCCACTTATTTACCCAAGGTGACGTCTCCACCCAGGGCGACATCTTCCGCCGGGGCTTCACCGAAGTCGACTTTGTCGACTTCATCATCCCGGGCCAAGCTTTCGCACAAGGCTGCTTCCAAATCCACTTCTTCATCCAAGACTACTCCTTCGTCTAATGATTCAATCTTCGATACAACCACTCCACTGTTTCCCTCTAGAGCTCTCCCGACCGATTTCATCTCCCCTCCATTACTTCCTGGGTTACTTCAGAGCCTCAAAGAATCGTTGGGTCAAGATGCCACACCAACCGCAATCCAAGCGCTTTCCTTGAAACATTTGTTCAACCAGTCAAATGGAGAGACCAATTGGAAGGAGGTTCTTCTTGCCAGTGAGACGGGCTCCGGGAAGTCGATCGCCTATCTATTACCGCTCCTACAGGATCTGAAAAGGACCGAACTCGAACGTTCTGATTCCTCCTCCGGGGCGTCGTCAAAGCCACTCAACCCTCGGGCTCTCATACTAGCACCGACGCACGAATTATCGCGCCAACTCGCCGGATTTGCGAAGAAGCTGTCGCACATCATCAAACTTCGCATTTTATGCACTTCCCGCGCAAATACCCAGAGTACTCCCCGGAATAGCGGAACCGCGTCGAAGCTGAAGAGGGTGATGAATGTAGTATTCGATAATGAAGGAGCTGGCGACATCACGATTACCCCACAAGAGCGTTCACATGCTTTGGATGTGCTTGTCGGGACACCGGAGAAGCTTCTCGAGCTTGAGAAGGGGAGAGGGTGGAACTGGGAGCAGAGAGCGCGAGAAAAGGCATTGAAGTTTGGCGAGGATTTGCATCGACCTGGTGAATCGGCTCGGAAATTTTGGGTAGATAAGCCAGAAATGGGCCTGGAAAACGTTGAATGGGTCGTCATTGACGAAGCAGACGTTCTATTTGGTACGTCTCGATGTTCTTTTTCCATGCTTCGTGATCTAACCACCAGATGACTAGATTCCGACTTTGAGCAATCGACGCGCCAGCTCTTGGCTGATATCGCTGCAGCAAGAGGGCAGCCCGTGCCTATTCTGCCCGTTTCACCAATCTCGCTTCAGAATGCCCGGTTGACTTCGGTTTCCTCTCAACCAATATCATACCCTTTCAACTTATTGCTCACCAGCGCTACCATTCCGAACTCCCTTAGTAATTACCTATCTACACACCACCCTACACTAATCCGTCTTGCGTCACCCAACGTACACCACCTTCCCGACACCCTTCGAACGGAACACGCTAAATGGACGGGTGGAAACAAAGATGCAGATATCGAACGCCGCATTCGGCGTGTGTGGGCTGAGGATAGTCTCACCCACGCGAAGAGCGCTACTTCCTCAGGTTCAACCAAGCTCTCCAAGATCATCGTGTTCTGTAACAAGAAAGTCAAAGTTGAACAACTAAGCGTGTTCCTCGATAGCCGTGGTATCAAGTCTGTCGCACTCACGGGCGAAGCCGAGGCGCGCAAACGGGGGAGCAATCGCCACTTGGATGGGTTCTTGAAGTCGAACGATTCGGTAACCTCAGGTGTCAAAACCTCGCAAGTTCCAGTTTCAAAATCGACTTCGTCGAATCCAGCTGTCACTCCACACATCCTTATCACGACCTCCCTGCTCTCACGGGGCCTCGACTTTAGCCCAGACATAAAACACGTCTTCATCGTCGACGAACCTCGAAACATGATCGATTTCTTGCATCGTGCTGGACGAACAGGCCGTGCTGGAGAGGCAGGAAAGGTAGTCGTCTTTGGACGCGCCAAAGGACGTGGGAGCGGCCGTACGGATGAGATGCGAAAGAGGGTGAGGGCGTTGATGTAGGTCGTCCCCCTTCGATTTCCACGATGATCTTTCCCCCCTCATTTCAAAATTAATGGCATGCTCGTTGTTTGCGAACGTGAGATTGGTTACTTGCGCTATGAGCTTCTGACTTGCCTCGCAGTGTGCCGTCGGTATGTTCTGACGGACGTTCCTCCATTCCCGGCAAAGTCAATTTGAAACACTTGTGGCTGCCCGACGTTCATCATTACGGCTAGGAGTGGTACTTGCCAAGCTGAGGGCATTGTGCTCTTATCATCCAACCCAAACCCGCCCGAATCCGCCCGAGGGCGCCACCTTGCGCCAGTCCTGCATATCGCGGATACTCTGAGACACACGCCCTCAAGACCACGCGCTGGGAAGGTTCCCGCCGCCCCAAACTCCTAACTCGGTTAACCACCGACGAAACTTCTTCCCAGCGCAGCTCCAAGAACAGGCACGAGACGGATCATTCCATGATGCGACAAGCTCCAGATTTGTCCACGAGATTGGCAAGCTGAACCCTTTCCTCATAGCTAACGTGTTGCTCGTATCTCTACTGGTTTTCGAAGCCATCTTTACGTTACAAGCATTGTCGCGGGAGCTGCGAACGCGAACCCGGGATTGACGGAGACGAGGAGTCACCGGTCAAGATGTGAGTTCACGCTCAGCTTCCCACGTCACTTGGAGGTAACTGATAAGCACCTAGTCGCAACGAGTAATTGTGTCCGCCATCTATACAAGCTGGGGTCAGGTTCTGCCATGCCGCCTGTCAAACGGACGGCAATTCAGCGATACAGTTCCGCCGACGGTCTACAAAGGTACCCGAGTGTTTTTTACTTTGTACAGTAAGTACCACCATCAGATTCCAGACCCCTTGGACCTCTTCGTGCCAGTTGACTGGCCGGATAGTCGGCCGGGCGAATCCGATTATGTGGCGTCCTCCCCCGCCAGCATCCAGCTGCCGGGGTTCTCAATGACAATGACCCCATGAACTCAGCAAAGTTCATCAGATTGAATTCATGCCACAGGATGCGCCAGCCTGGCTCGTTCCGCTCTTGCCAAAGATAGACATTCGGATCACTCCAGGGAGGTATAAAGGCAACGCCCGAGCAAGCACTGTCGGGATGCACAATTCACCACCTCACCAAGACAAATATACTTTCATCGTCGCTCTCTGAAGCATGTCATCACCCAGCCGCTCGATATCTCCTTCATTTATTCAAGGTTCCTTATTTAACGCCAGTCCATTCGACTTGTCCATTCTTACGTTGACGAATACTTATGATGACATGCACTCTTCCTCTGATAATTCTATGTATGTGTTCCAATCACTTTGCGATTAGCATTTGTTGATCTTCTCATCTTTTCTAGTTTTTCTCATTTGCACAACCTATGCACTCCTGACACTCTTTCCCTATCATTAAACCGCAACTATTATTTGCTGGGATATGAATCCCCCTCTTTCGATAACCCACCCCGGGCCCAAACACACACAGAGAACCCTGCCTCCGAGTTTGGTCTGCCTCGCTATGACGCAAATCAGGGCGGTTTCCAGCAGTTCTATCAACGCGTCGATCCGATGCTTGGATTTCCTCGTGCGTCAGGTTGGCTTGCGCCCTCCATCCCGCTCCCCTTGCCAGGAATGAGCTTTCATTCCACCTACCCCACCCCACCCGACCTCACGAGTTCGGCGAACCTGGATCGTCTTGCAGAGTCGTCGATGACAATGTCCTCTGACGAACCTGGCGAAGCTATCGCTCTCCCTGCTCCGCCTTTTTCGCCGAACCCGACTACAGGGATGGGCTCAGCTGAAGAAGTACAGTCGGACAACGTTCACTCGCGCAGGTGTCGTTGTTCGACGACCTGCCACCACCCGCTAGGGACCAACATCGCGTCCATCCGACACCACCTCAAACTGGCACACGACTTCCGCGCCACTGGCAAGGAACCACGGCGATGCCCTTGGGTAGGCTGTACGGATGTTCTCCAAGGTGAGAATATCTGTCGCCATATACTCACGTGCCACCTACGCGTCAAAGTGAGATGTATCGCATGCGGAATGCAGCTGTCTCGCGCGGACGTCAAGTACACGCACAGACGATCGTGCCGTGGTAGACGCTTATAGGCGTTTATCATATCGTCCCCCCCCCTCGACTGTTGATTGCAGGTGGCACTCCGGCTCTCGCGTGCAAGTCCCTGTGGACGACTTCAGTGATGTCATATTCTGGTGACTCCCGGTTGCCAGCCGTGATAAGAGTTTCGATGAACAATGTATCATGTCCATAGTTAAGATGCCGTGGAGATATACGTTGGTCAATGCGACTTGATGGTTTTTATCTCGTGCAGTCTCCACCTGAAAACGTACTCGTCAAGGCAAGTCCTCCGCAACAGGGGCCTCAAACTTTCCACTCAATCCATATTCCCCTGAATATGAAAGTTACACATGATCCCGTGCCTCCGAGTCTCAAAACTGGTCAGATCATTCCCGTCCGCTCGTAAGTGCCGGCCACGGCGAAGCAGTTCCAAGTATGCGTTTTCAACCACTGACCTATGCGCCAATCAGGAAGGGAAGGTGCGGACTCGGACGAGCTGTGGGTGAGGCCGTCGCGTCGTCGACTTGTGCATCGACTGAGTGAGAATCACGATGTGGAACGGTCAGGAACCGGACCGATCTCACGATGTTCGAGATCACCAGACTATTAAGGACATCATGATCCGACGCTGTTACAGAACAAGTTTTTCCACTCTGCCACTGAACTTCCAGGATGTCACTGGGACTCACAGATCTTGCAGAAGACATTCTCCTTCGCGTTGTATCCTTTCTCTCGCCGCCGGACATTATCCGTCTTCGACAGGTAAGCGTGGCGGAGATCATCGACATGTTGATTACCGCTGATGCCGTGTCGGATCGACTCGATGATCTAGGTCTCGAAGACATTGCATTCAGTGACATACCAACCCGTGGTTTGGATCCGTGCATACCAAAATGCAGCACTTCCCCGACCTCCGGGACCATACCTGCATGCCGGTGACAAAGAGGGATTGATGTTCCTCGAGCGTGCTTTAGTCCAATCTGCAAGGGTGGAACCTTGGTCTACTCGTCACTTCCACCCACTGCATGCTGTTCGCACCTTTCCCAGATTTGGCGAGTATGCGAATCTGTGGCATTTTTCGCAATGGGGATCATGGTTTATCACCACCATCAAGTCATCTGTAGTCTACCGCAACCTCAGCTCCGACGACCCACAAACCCACGTCCTGTTTCGCTTGGACGACTCCAGTATCGATCTCCTCCGGTGTGCTGACACGGTCACTCTCGCGGGTCATCCTGTCACATACGTGCTTATCAAGGCTTTGAAAAGTGCTTACCCACTGTAAGTCTTAATTGTATCGAACCAGTGACTGATAGCATGAAAGCGTGATAGGACCCTATTGAAGATCGTTGGCCACTTTTGTTCATCACTATCGCTAGAGGATATCATTCCGCTTTCATATCCACGACAAGATGAAGTCTTGAATATCACTGCCAGTCCACGATATGTCTGCATCCACGGAGAAAGTATGCCAAAGGACGGGGAATTTAATTTCGCGCTGCTCGACGTGACAACGGAGAAGATATACCATCTTCCAGCATTCAAGTCTAGTGTGGTACGTTTGCTACATCATCATCCCTCTGGGTATCATAAACTGAAATCAAAGGCACCGGAAATACTCGAGCGTTTGGCGCGTTACAGTTATGAGCCTCGCGTGAACTTCCTCTTAACAAACACCCATATTCTTGTCACCTTCGTCACCACGGTTCCGGACCACTACATACAGGCCTTCTGTCTTCCTTCCGAAGATGAGTCCGGTGCTACTGCCGACGACGACGGGTTGTTACGGATGACGCACGAAGGGATATGCGAGATCGATGGACCACCCGAGTGGGTCCTCCGTGGGAATACGGTCACCAATGCTGGAGGGGTGCGGGCGACCGGGGTGCGGGCCGTGCGCATGGTCTGTCGGAACGGGATGTTTGATGCACACGAGTACAGCGCCATAGACCTCACTCTAACGGCTTCAAGCTCTCCCGGAATTGGAACAATCACACTCTCACAATGTACCCCTCTGATCTGTTTCGAGGAGGAAGATATGATGTTGTTCGAGGTAGGAAGTTCGGAGGATGGGTTCGGACGTGGCGTGTGCTTCATGTCGTTCGACGGAGACTCCGGTGGCGTTCAAACATTTTCTGTGGATGCAAGCGGACCGGTTTGTCGGGTTGATCTTGGGCCAAGGCACGATGTGTCTGTGCCTGAGCCCTGGGAGGGTGTGGTGCAATTCAACGCATGGAATGGCGAGGTTTGCTATATGTTGGATAACATTAGGGTCCATAAATTTGTATGATTCGATTTTAAATATTTTGACTGGTGGTCTGTCTGGGGGAGACTGTAACTATGCGGGAATCCATATTCCCCCAACTTGAAACTAATCGATAACGAGCTTTCAGTGAGCTTTCCTTTGCGGCTAACGACCTGGGCGCATCAGCTTTTTGTAAGCGCTCATTGAGCTCGGCTGGACCGCTTAGCTCGGTTTGGAGTCGCTTACAGTCTGCTTGGCCAATGAGAGCCTCCCAAAGTGTGGTGGAATGAGTACGTTATTTTGACGCTTTGCAGATGGCCCTGTCCGCACTCCATTATCTTGACATATGTCATCTCACCCAACCGCTCCAGTCCAGACGAGGATACCACAGAAAGGCCGAACATCCCCATTCGTCCTCCTGCGCTGTATGCACGGACAGGCTGCGGATCTCAGCATAGGCTTGGTCATAGAAAGCGCGCCATATTCCTCGACTCGGAGTGGCCGCACGATCCCCAGGGGTGGCTGCAATCATCTGATAGATACAAGGGGAAGGCTGTTCGACTTCTTCCGCGAACGTCCAAGCCCGATATCATCCAAGATTCCAAATATACAACCTCAACCTTGTCAAATCCAGACGAAAGGAGGTCGAAGAAGCGATGAAGGCGGCTGAAGCGTTTGAAAAGTTCAAGGCGCGTACGTTAATCGTGCTGCGCAGACGAAGAAACGGAAGGAAAACTGTGAGTCGATCAAGGACTCCTGGAATCACGAAGTACAGATCTGCGGCTGCACGACAAGATCACACGGAACTTCCTATTCTCCTTTGTACACGAATGAGTGTGCCGGCCACGGCAACCGGCGAGAGGGACAAATAACTCTCTTCGACTCTTGTACGACGCTTGGGATATGGGGGCAGTGGGACCTCGATGAACACCACCCATTCTCGAGAAAGACAACTTTGACATCATCGAACGGGAGGTCACTTACGTCAAATCTTCACAGTACAGCAGTACATATCGCGAGTATTGCCAGCATAATTGCCAAAGGCCTCCCTCTAGACGAGTCTTTAGTTCCAACCTTGAGGCTCTGCGTACGCACAGTTGGTGCAAGGCAAGTCGTAGAAATCTGCAGATCAACGAAACAGGTCGAGGTCGCTTAGCGCGGGAAAGTTCAACAACGGGGTGACACTGACAAGTGGTTTATTTCTCCCGTACTGTACCTTGAATTCGGCGCCCATCATCCAGTAGGTAGCCTGTCAAGACTGCATGAACGCCCTTGAAACAGGTTGGTGTTGATGCTCCGATCATCGTGCAAACTACTCACCTCATAGATCAGTGCTAGAGCCTATATCATCACACGAAATGGGCCCTATGCAATCCCCAAAAGCTGGAAAAAAAAATTCGTGCACTCCCAAACAATCGTTCTGTGCCTCTGGCAACAGGGGACACGTGCGATACCAACAACCTTCCACCCGAACTCTTTTCACGCATTTTCGAGGTCGGTGCTTTAGACGACGACGATGGTGGGGCGGGTTCCTTGCTTCAGGGATGCCCCGAAGAGGGATACAAGAGCGGGGCTGATAACGACGTCGAAATAGCTGAAGATAAGAAGGTAGAAGTGGCAGATCGGGAGGAAGAAGAGGAAGAAGAGGAAGAAGAAGGCGACAGTGAAGAGTGGACCGACGATACTGGATCATCCGATGCCGATTCTCCATCGCCCTCTTTTCAGACCGTCGTTTCCCTTGTATGTCGTCACTGGCGGAATGTCGCCCTTTCTACCCCTTCCCTCTGGACAACCATCAAGGTCCCTCGCAGCGCGCGTTCACCGTACGAGAATGTCTCGCTTCTGTTGGAGCGCAGCAAAGCCCTTCCAATAGATATCGACATCGGCGACCCGGAACTCGACGAGCATGGCTCAGTAAACGCTCCCCCACAGTTCCAGCCCGACCTCGAATCTCTATATTCTTTGCTCGTCACCCACGTGCAACGCTGGCGCTCAATCAAAGTCTGGACCGTCTCATATCATTCGATATACACATTCCTCAGCGCGGTATCTGATCCGTCTATTCCTGCCCCTTCTCAGTTTGCCACACTTGAATTACACCATTATACAGGCTACGACGCTGAAGGCATTCAGCCCAAATTGTCGAACCACTTCACTCTGTTCGGGGATTCAGCTCCTAAGCTCACCAAATTAGTCCTACAGGAAGTCCATGTCGACTGGAATCAGGGCTGGATAGCTTCCGCCTCCAACCTCAGACATCTCAAGCTGAAGTGGCAGTCAGAAGATGTTCGCCCCACCTGGGCCCAGTTCGCCACCATCTTGGGCGGTGCTCCACAACTCAACACCCTCATCCTGTATTTCTCGGGACCATCAGGAGAACCCGATCTCAACGCTCCAATTCAGCTTCTCAATTTGACGGACTTCGTCCTTATCTCTGACTCTCCATCACACAGCATCGGATTCCTCCCCAACTTCTACCTGCCATCCCTGAAATGTCTAACCCTATGCCTCATCTCGGGCGACTACACCGATCTGATCGATCAACTGGCCGGACCGGCCACGTCATTATCTTTCCTCTCTGCTCAAGAACAACCGTGCAACTTGCTGAGCAGTCTTAAAAAACTCAAAATTGAGACACTTCCCTGCCGCAGCGAGGGGGTAGAAACTCTATATAGCGAACTCCAGAATCTCCATTCGCTCCATTTAAAGCTGTCATTTCTTCCTTCGCAGTTCATCGATCTTCTCTGCCAACCCTGTACGTTACCAAGCCGCGGAGATATTTGGCTGCCTCGACTCAAATCTCTGTGGGTCTGCGATGCCCCCAGCGATATGATCCGTCAAGTGGTTCAAAAGAGAAAGGACGCCGGAGTCCCACTAAAAGCATTGTACGTAGATAACGAGTGCGATGTGGATGACGACGACGCGGAGTGGTTCAGGGAGAATGTGGAGACGTTCGACTTTTTCGTGGCTCGTGAAAGTGAGGAAAGTTATTGACATCGACGAGGAGGGTGACGAATGGTCGGATGTTCACCTGAAGCCAGAGCATGTTGATACGGTTGTACACAAAGCTAAATCGGACTTGGGAGGGTAGTAACCGTAGAATTGCGGAACGATCGCTCTGACGGGAACGACGGTGTGAAGTTGGCTCATGAGGGTATACCCGCTCCAATGCTGGAAGAAGTAGTCGGGAAAACGATGATATTTCTTTGCCTCCTCTCCAAGATGTGCACCATATTGAATGGAGAGCTTAGCGACGACGATGAACTTGCAAGTTCTTGGGACATGACAGAAGTCCCTAGTCGGACAAGGTGGGAGCAAGACGCCCTACAAAACGCCAAACGAGAACGATCAGTGTTCCATGCATACAATATTAAGTAGAGACCCAGTAAAGCACGGGGGCGAGAAAAAAAAAAGGAAAAAGACAACGAGGGATATACACATCCATCTTGATGTGGACAGCGTCACAAGTCGGGGTGACCGACGCGCACATAAGGCACGCAAGTTATGTACCATGTCACTATCTAACACTAAAACCCGGGAATAAAAATACGATCGAACAACGGGAGCGTGCAGTAGAGATTAGAGATAATACGAGACTGTCCGTCCGAAATATGTAACAGGTGGAGCGAAAAAAAAAGAGTGCAATGTGCAGCCGAGATGGAGTTGCGAGAACAGATGCGACTATGATATGGGTTTGTATGGTGATTGACGGGGAGCATACGCAGACACCGTCTGATCCGAGAACAAGATGAAGTCGTCATCTCGAAGGAAGTGGCATAAGCGAAGTATTGATCTTCTCTGCCCACTGAGTAGCGATCGCGCCCGTTTCAGCGGCATATGTTTGAGATTTCGTCGACTAGACACCGATGGAAACTGCTCAGAGACGTCGAGAACGACCAGGAGAGACAGAAACTTACAGTCAAGACGACAAACTCCCTCTCTCCTTTCCTCTCCGCACTCTCCACGATGGATTTGGCCTCTTTCTCCCTATCCTTTTCTTTCTCTTTCTCCTTGACCTTCTCCTTCTCGCCACCTACCGCACCAACGCCCTTTCTCAAGCTCAACTCGGACTTTAAACTGACACCTCCCTCAACTCTTTGCTTGACACATAACAGCCGATGAGTCGTCAGCAAGAGCTGCCTCGTCTTTGGTCGGATCGGTGATACGCTGATGGGAAGTCTCAGCCTGCTCCCTCGTCGTTTCGGAGAACGGGCCTCGACCCGAGTGCTGAAGATAACCTTCTCTCCCGAAAGAAGTAAAGACGAGCTGAAGATATCAAGACTCAGTTGCAAAACAGGACAGCACAAACAATCGAAACGTACAGATCCAATTCGCGCAGTGTTCCATTGCCTTGCACGGGAGTCAAAGCCCTGTTTCGGCCTCTGCCCAATTCTAAAGCTGCAATCGCGCTAGCGATTCCGGATTTCTCGACACTGCCATCCGAGGAACTCGAACCCGAGCCGGGCATGTTACTGGGAGTCGAAGGGATGTGTATCGGAATCGACGTCGAGGATAACGTCGAGGTTTGGGGTATAGCGTCCAGCGATTTATTTTCCTTGTCCATCTCCATGGCCGTCTTGGTAACCTCGTTGGTAACGTTCGCGTTTGTTGGACCAACGTCTGTCTTGGTATCCTGAGTACTGCTAGTGGCCGCCTGTGTATAATCTGCAGACTCCCCCATCGGCCCGACGTCCTCCCCTACGCGCGAAGCCTGCTTCTGGGCAATCGCATCCGTTAGTTTATATTTCTCAAACTCTGGGCCATGAGCATCTTCTGCCCATTCCATCCCATCATGTCCAACTGCGCTGGGGCTGGCGCCAGCGACCGCCTGCGCCAATGGGGGTTGACTCCCGTTCACAACTGTGCCTCCTGTCATCTCTTCTCCGTCATCTTCCGCAACTACAAGCGCATCCCATTTGGCACCAACATCTTCCCATCGGGCGTCTCCATCTTCTGCATCCCACAATCCACCTCCCTGTGGTGGTGGTTCCTTCTTGACGAGCCCAGGCTCAAGGGTGGGTGGTGAGTCTGTCCAGAGCGTTTCCCAATTGATTGAAGCGAGGAAAGGGTGCGCTCGGAGCGACGAGGGGGACGACGATGTTCGAGAAGCACCTAGGCGCTGAAGGGGATCACGGACCTATTTTTAGAGAACAAGAAGGTCGACTGGGGTGGTCTCCAATGGAAAGAAGACGGAAACAGACCAGCAATTTGCTTACGAAATCCTTGGCGTCTTCGTCGAAGCCATCAGGAAAGGAGTAATCGAGAGACTTTATCTTTTGCCACGTGAGGTACTCGGAGAGTCCCTGGAAGGCGAATCGTCCTGCAATCATTTGGTAGACGATGCATCCGAGAGACCAGAGATCCGAACTAGCAGGAAGATTGATCGAGTTTGCGGAGATAGAAAAAGCATGCGACTCACCTCTTGGACGTCTCGTTACGTTCCAATAACTCCGGGGAGACATATTGAGCGGTGCCCACGAACGAGTTCGCGCGTTCCTCTGCGATCCCGTGGGTCTGGATGAGCGGGGAGAGACAGTCCAAGGAGATTGGGAGACTCACGACCAGGTTCGAGGATCTTCCCTGTTCCGAAATCGGTAACCTTTATTCTAAATTCGCTGTCAAACAAGATGTTTTCCGGTTTAAGGTCCCTGTGATCGGAAGTGAATCGAAATTGATTATGTCATGACCCATGAAGGGAGGAACGGACCTATGAATGATGTCTTTGTCGTGCATGTATTCGATCGCATCGACGATCTGTGCTGTGTAATACCGCGCACAAGACAACGACAAGGATCCCATTCGTGATATGCGCGTCTGCATCTCACCATTCGGTGCAAGGTCAAGCACAAAGACTATACCGCTCGTCAGCATCCATCCATACTACCAACGGGAGACCTACATAGACTCCATTCGTCCTGAAATGTCCAGTGCAGATGGATAATGCCCGGGTGTCCAGCCCCGAGCTTCACGAGTGTGTTCTTCTCCGCAAGAGCTACGAGCATCTTCTCCTTGCGAATCAGATGATTCTTGTCCAAAATCTTGATAGCATACTCCTGTCCTGTCCTGGCATGCCGCGCGCCCATCACCTGGTGAAACGTGGCGTATTACGTGTGTTATCAATCAGCATGCCCATGCTTCTTCTATGTTCTCAAACACGCACGGTGGAATACGACCCCTCGCCGAGGGTCTCCCCAAAGACGAAATCCTGTGCTGATAAACGCGTGTTCGCAGACGGGTTTTGAGACCTCGACGGTTTGCGCGATTTCGAGCGTGCTTGACTTGACCTCCGTACGGATAATGGCTCAGGAACAGTGTCCCGATTCTCGGCCTCTTCCGATACGCCGAGTTCTCTTGTGAGGTAAGCAGGAGGTCGAACGGCTTGTAACGTTGGTGATTGGGGACTGCGGGAACGTGGCGAGGAAAAGGTCCGAGTCGGTCGTGGTCTTGGGGTCTTGAGTATGGTCGTCGTAGTCGTCTCCGAGTCGGAGGAAGATGATATCACTGATGCATTTCTGCTCAGATCCGCAAGTGTGGGCGGGAAAGTGGGACCCGGTGATCGTGTCGTTGTGTCGACGGTGTCGAGCATGCAGAGTAGGATTGGTGGTATGTCCACTCGTAACGGTTCGCGGTAAGGAGGAGGGCGAGAACCGTCGTGGATGGAGAACTCGAACGAAACTTTTGTGCTGCGAAGATCTGGAAACTTATCCACAGCCACCCCCTGCCGAAAAACCAGTGTAACTCTCACGGTGTCAGTGCTTGGAACACCACGCTATCCGCTAATTGTTGCCCCGTTCTAGATCCTTGTAATACTGCCATTAATCTGTCTGCCATCCCGAAGCCGTGTGTGCGTCCAGAGCTTGTATGACATTGCTTGATATCCCCATTCCTGTGGCGTCCAGCATGAGAATCCAATTGTACTTGTACGTTTTCGGTGCGGGCTGGATGGCCCGCGCTCGGACCGCGCCTCTTGAATCTGTAGTATAGTCCGCTAACTTGAAGCTTCAATTGTCAAGTTTCAAGACCAAGGGGAGCCATCAATCCGGCCTAGTAGCGGATCATACAATTGGTTTCATTCCTTTGTTCCAATAAACAATTGCAACCTGTGAGCTTAAACTATTTCAGGATACGTGGTGTGGGCCAGCGCCTCACTGCTGAGAGTCAAGGAGGTCAAGACGCCGCAGCGGTCAACGAGCTCACACAGCCCTCGGACTCATGTTCCCGTGAGTGAAAGTAAAGACCGGACGTATCCGCTCAAGGTCGATTTTGCCCCCTTTTTTTAGGATCCACAGAGAGTCAGACAGGAAAGAACCACTGCGTTCCTGCCAGTGTACATGGTGACAGCTGTCTTCCCCGACTCGGATGAGAATTATCAATACATTGTAATGCCCGTCCTCCGACCGTTCGACGACCTCCAACTTCACCGGGAATCATCAAATTTGTAAATCAAACCCTAGAGGTGAGTGTTTGTTTGACTCCTACACGTACCCAGTCTTTATATCACCTCCAGGGGGTCGTGCGTATGTACATCCAAGGAAGAGCCAGCTAGCTCGTGATGGTAGGCCTCTTTCCCCCTGTCACAACTGCTCAGATACGAAGATCGAGTATTTACTTCATCGACTTGGTTTATCGACGCAGTTCATCCCCGAGCAACGCGATCGTCCCGTGACTGGAGAGCTCGGCCGAGTCCAGGCTCCTGAGCATCTTGTTGGAATTCCGTGCGACCCATTCAAATATGACATCTACGTCCTCGGAACCGTTTACCAGACGAAAAATTTTGGCGTACGTTTTCCACTATTTTTGTCGAGTATGCATTCGACCTTATCTGTCCCTCCAGGTGTTGAAAGGACTTTTTCTCTTGGACGGTATGATCAAGTTGATGAGGAAACCTTATCCAAAGGACCATCCAAGTGCGGAAGAAACTGAAGCTCTTACCTCCTCGGTGGATGAGACTTCGAATAGTACAGGAAGAGGGTTCTATCGAATGCGTCGTAAAAAATGCGCTGGACGTCGTCGGGAACCCTGGTCCGCGCATACACGGAGTTGTAAGTTGGAGGAACGGGCTCCGTCATTGCGTGCGCGACGACTCTAACGAGGACGACGCTCCGGCAGCTCGTATATCCTCCACAGATCACCTCACAGGTACCACTCCTGCCGCTCGTAATTACAAAATACAAGGAAAATCATACAAATGTATGGACACTGATGTTATCCATCATATAGCAAACCCTGCCACTCCATGCATCAAATTGCATGTTCCCTAAGCCAAGCCTGGACACGTCCCTCCTTGGCCCAAAATCAACCCGACAAACTGGCCCGCCCGCGTCCACAGAAAACGTTTGAATGTTATCCATGATCCAGCACATGCCGCGTCCAAACCCATCATGCGAACTTGCTACCTCGAAGAATCTCACACATTCATCCTTCAAAGACATCACGGGAGTACGTTGTGAGAGTGTGATCGTTCCAATTCCAGAAGAACTTGAGGGAGATAGAGTGAGGTCTATGGCGCTGTAGATGTTTTCATAGGAGTGCTGGCCCATTGGGTCACCCTCGCGATGATAAGTCATGAGCCGTATCTCTGTCGTCTCCACCCCTCCAACATTGGTGACCGTATTCGCACGGAGGACCCACTCGGGTGATCCAAAGATCTTGCATATACCTTCGTGTGTCATCCATAACATCCCATCGCTGTCGGCAGTAGCACCAGACTCAACTTCGGAAGGAAGGCAGAATGCCTGTATGTGGTGGTCCGGATCCTCGGTGATGAAGGTGGTAAGAATATGCGTGTTTGTCAAGAGGATTTCCGCGCAGCCCGAGTGATAACTATTACGCGCCAAATGCTCGAGTATTCCCGGTGCCTTTGGTTCCACTTTATTATAGCCAGACGGATGATGACATAGGAAACGTACCACGGTAGACATGAATGGTGGAGAATGGTATATCTTCTCCGTTGTCACATCGAGCAGGGCGAAACTAAATTTACCGCCGGTAATCATGCAGTATCGTGGACAGGCAGCCACACCGTTGGCTTCGTGGTGTCCTGGGTACGAAAGCGGAATGGCGGCCTCTAGCGACAGTGAAGATCGAAGGTGGCCAACGATCTTCAACAGGGTCCTATCGCGTGTTCATGCTATCAGTCACTGGTTCGATACAACTAAAACTTACAGTGGATAAGCACTTCTCCCAGGCCTGAGAAGCATGTATGTGATGGGATGACCCGCGAGAGTGACCGTGTCAGCATACCGGAGGAGATCGATGCCTCCGCTGGAGTCGTCCAAACGAAACAAGACATGGGTTTGCGGGTCGTCAGAGTTGAGGTTGCGGTAGACTACGGATGACTTGATGGTTGCGATAAACCATGATCCCCATTGCGGGAAATGCCAGTAATAGTCACCAACTCTGGGGGATGTGTGAACAGGATCCAGATGGAAGCTACGAGCAGACCAAGGTTCCAGCTTTGTAGATTGGACTAATGCACGCTCGAGGAGCCCCAATCCCTCTTTGTCACCGGCATGTAGGTATGGTCCTGGAGGTCGGGGAAGTGCTGCATTTTGGTATGCACGGATCCAAACCACGGGCCGGTATGTCATTCGATACAATGTCTTAGAGACCTAGTAGATCATCGAATCGATCCGGCAGGGCATCAGCGGTAATCGACACATCGATAATCTCAATCACACTTACCTGTCGAAAACGGGTAACGTCCGGCGGGGAGAGAAAGGATACGATGCGAAGGAGAATGTCTTCTGGAAGATGTGTGAGTCCTGACATCCCGGAAGTTCACTGGTGGCAGAGTGGAAACACTCGCTCCGTAACAGCGTTGGACGTGGTAGTCTCGGTAAGTACCCTGAAGTAAACTGAGTCAGATTAACATTAAATGCGTGTATTTGGGAATATGTAAGATAAACAGGTCTACGGGTAGTGATGTGTGAGGAAAGCGGAGATCAGCGGAAAGCCATCTCTTCCTCCCGGGCAATTGACCAGTCTCGCGACGGCAGCGATTTTCCTTTCTGTTCTGGCCAATGGTGTGAACTTGACTGCCGCCTTTGCCGTGGTTTTTGCTTTTGCCTTTGCTTCGTAACTTCCTCGTCCTCGTCCCAGTTATCGAAGCTCCACCCGTCGTTTTCGTCAGGCTTGAGGGCAGCACTCTTCCATAACTCTTCGTAAGGGGACGCTTTGCGAGATCGACGACGAAGCGCGAGTTGCTCGATTTGATGAAGGAGTTTCATCACCTCTGCTTCCCCAAGCTCCGTCCAAACCCTCCTCGCGAGTGGGTTCAATTCCGTCTTCCGCGTCGCTTCCTTGGAACTTCCAAACTCGTTCGAGCTCCCGCCCAAGTCGTCATCTCCAAAGAGCTTCCCGCCCAACTCAACAGGCCTTGCCGCCCCAACCTCTCTCCTAACCTTCTCCACCACAATTCGAGTCCGCCCGTCGCTCACCACCCCGTTCGCCCTCATCTCTTCAAGTGTGTTACACACCCCTTCCAAGTCTCCCCACCCTTGCCATCTCGCCTCGATGAGCTCGTTGTAGGCCGGTGCTGTACATCCGAAGACGTACGACGGTATCGATACCCGCGCGGCATGGTTGAAGATGGCCAAGGAGAGCGAAGGATTGGTGTATGTCGTTCGGAAAATACGCATCACGTACGCTATGAGGTGAGGATAGATCGAGGGATTAAGCGTAGGCTCCACAGGCGTAGGCGTAGTAGACGACGACGCAGAGAGTGAAGCCGATGTTGTGGTCGTCTTTCCTGCGTCCTTCGCGCCGCCTTTCGCAGCCGCAATCGCTTTCTTAGCCTCTTCGTCCCATTGTTGCGACTCTCCAAAGAGTTCCTTCATCGCCCACTGTAGTAGTTCTTGATCAGTATTAAATAACTCCATTGTCTCCTTTTTTCGATCCAGTTCCTCGTCGATCTCCGTTGTCCACCGTACACGCGACGTATGGCGACGAAGCGTGCGGAAGAGATCGTTCAACGGTGTGTTAGCACTCGCGCGACCAATACCAATACTCGGGGCTTGGCCCGTGAAGGACGTCGTGGATGATGACGTAGAAGGGGTGGGTCGTGAAGAGGACGAAGACCGCTTGCCCTTACCATCCTGCGCATTGACAGCATTGAATATAAGGTCAAACATCTCGTCGAACACGCTCATCTCCCTCGCTGTAATCGCCGCTCGCTGTTTCCTAATGACCGACGAACGCTGCAAGAGTGCCTGTCCTTGTCCTTGTCCCTGTCCTTGTCCCTGCCTCTCTCCATGGGTTTTGGAACTAGATTTGGAACCGGAGAGACGGTCAAGAGCAGTCAGACGAGAGCGTGGTCGTTGGGAGGCAGGGGGAAAGGGAGAGGGGGAGTTGACGTCGGGTATATCTGAGAAAACATGGTCCCAAGGGGATTCGGCCGCGCTGAAGATGGAATCTCCGGCTGGTTTGGAAGCGGGTGAGGCTGAACGGGAAGAGGAAGACGTGTTAAACGATGCTTGGGATGACCGAACGAGGGTGGCCAATGTGCGTGGCCGAGGTCGAGAGACAAACATCGTGCTGGACTCGAGTAGGATAGTTATGAAAACAAGGAACTCGAAGTACTTACAGGTAGGAAAATTCGCAGACTGACACTAAGGAGGGAAAGAAGGCAGACACCACAAGGCGCTATAGCCAAGTGGTTACGGCGACAGATTAGAAATCTGTTCCTCTTTGAGGGCGCAGGTTCGAATCCTGCTGGCGTCGATTGTTTTTTATTCTTTCAATGTTCCGTCTTCCCAAATTCAATTTAAAGTCTTGCTAGACCTTTACAATCACCATCTATTTTTCCCTCTGACTGTAATTAGGTTTTCAAATAATTTATTTATCAAACATTATTTTTAACAAATGCTCGTTATCGCTCGGCACATAATAGACAGATGCAACACAGCACACATGGCGCTATAGCCAAGTGGTTACGGCGACAGATTAGAAATCTGTTCCTCTTTGAGGGCGCAGGTTCAAATCCTGCTGGCGTCGGGGTCTTTTTGCTTTTCTAACGCTTGCTATAATCTCAGAGGTGGGTTGTTGCCAACATAGGCTGTATGTTTCTTTTCAGTAACTGTTTGCTTGGCTTTTTGTGATGTGACTTAGATCTGTGGCATCATCCCTACGCGAAGCCGAGCAAGCTTGAACAATGTATATCAACCCCGACTCGGAATTTGGAACCCGCCTCACGCATGTTGGTCAAATAGTGTCTCCAAGCCATGGGGACGTCTCCGACAAACGCGGAAGGAAGGCGAGTGAAGACCTCAGCGGTGCACAAACCCAACAGCCTCCGAGTGGTCATCTCTTTCGAGGAACTCGGATGAGTGGGACCGCTGAAGCAGCTCGATCCCCATTCCATGGCATCCGGGTCCGTGAGACCTTAAGCATAATTATAACTTCGTGGGTGTATTCCGGAAGTTGTACAAACCCCAAAGCAAAACCACTCTTGCCAATGCATCTCCACCCGAGGCGCCCGCCAGTCATCGATATCAGACCTCAACCCCTAGTGAGAAGGCATTGTCCTCAATTCGGATCGGCTTGGGAGATGTTCTGCCTATGGCTTGTCGAGTTCGGAGGTACAGTGGCAGACAGTTCCCGGGCCGTTCTCTGGGGCGGGGTCAAGAGCCTCGTTGACTCGAACGGTCCTTGCGGTGGGGATCGTGGGGTCTTACCGGCTTCGGCTGGCATGCTCGTTTCGATGAGTGCCAACACCGGGTCCGTTGGCAACACTTTGGCATTGTCTGCTGACTCCTGAGTTCCCATCGACTCAGGGATCCTCAGCTGCGTAAACGACTGAAACGACTGCTCGCGCGGCACAATTTCTCACCTCTGTCATGTATATCGGGTCTTAAGCCTCAACTGGTCAACTTGAAGCGCCACACACGCGACCCCAAGGTGCGAATTGCGAACCCCCTTCAAGTTCGTCCGGTTCGGCTAGGTCTGGTTTCAGTACGGATCATCCTTTAGTTTATTTCGAGACCAAAGTAACATGGGCGTGGATTTAATACCGACCCTGCAAGCTCCAAGAATGATGATGCGATCACTGGCAGATGTTTCGGGAGAATCGATCCGGAAATCTCGGAATTTTTGGGACTGACTAGCCGGTGACGGTGACATCATTGGCCGTTGTTTTCGCACCCGCTCGACGGGTTGGTTTTGATCAGACGACTTGGAATTTCAAGGTACAGAGACTGACCTGGCAGAATGACCTAGTAGTCAATGACAAGGTACGTTTGCAAGTATTTGCAATGGATCACAAGAAGCAACTCAGACTATGCACACCTGTAGATGTATTCACATCAATTCTTCTTTTACCATTACCCTACCAAAAGGAGTGTGTGTTGTACGAAAAAGTAAAAAGTATCGTGAGGATATAATTAAAAAAAGTACTTTGTAACTGAAGAACGAAAAGAAAATCTGGAGATATGGATACGATATGTACGATCCCGCATAGGCGAAGACACTTAGTATAAAAAAACCTTGAGATTCCGTCCATTCCTGCAAGAAATGAAGATGGATCCAGCAAAAAAGCAAGAAACGATCGGACGTCCAGAAAGGGCAACCACACATGAATCAGAGAAATGGAGTGAGCGTGTGAGTTGGAGCGAGAGAATGGACACTATAAGCAGAAAAAAAGCATTGGCTCGAAAAGCGAACGTTTAGTGGGGTGTCAAGGTATTGATGAACGGGTTCCACGCTGCGGTAATGTTGATAACGTATTGGTGTGCATGGTGAGTACAAGGGGGAGGGAAGGTGAGACCGTGAGCGACAGTGGATAAGATGCGGTGGGTAGCTCGGCGTGGCGGATGGCGTTTCGGGTCTAGACGGCAGCACGGGAATGTTGGGGTGATTGACAGGTTTCGGGAAAGGGGAGGGGAGGGAAGGTCAAATCTTGACCTCAGGTGTACCCCGTGAGATCGTTGGCGAGAAGGTGATGTATGGTGTTACAGTGCTTTGCATCAACGGCAAGAGATTGACCGACTCGGCGGCTCATCTCCTATTCCGGGACTTGGATGCACGAGGTTTAGGAGAACTTGGCAGGCTCGCGCCTCGTCCATGCAGTGGGACGTAGTCTTCGTCGAGCTCGTTGCACCTGAGGTGCAATAGTAGATTGTAGACGAACATCTGCTCGAACCTATCGCCCAATTAGTCATGCCCGGGGCATCAACAATGAAGTAGAAGCGTGAAACTTACTGCGCGTTCGTGAACACGACCTGCATCGACTCCGAGTTGCACCGCAATAAATTCGGCGCCATCACCAACGCCATATTTGCCGCCGTCATCTTGGTGGTTGCCAGCACCTTCTCTTCCAAGAAAAGCTGCAAGAAGCTTATGATGAATAGCACGACCCTTCGATTGATCGTCGGGAGTCGTCGGACGATCGCGACACATGAAAGTGGTTCAGAAGCCGCGGTGATACAGGCGTTGTACAGTTCTTCCGGAACGAGCGGGTCCAAGAGCTCGCGCAACCACAGCTTAAGCAATGAGGCGAGCACATGTGGATCGTCGACGTTCTCGAGCGTATAGTATCCCCGATCGATTCGGATCTTTAGTTCTGAGACAAGATCGCCATCGCCTGGTACCCTGAAAATCCCTTCGCATTTCGTGCCACCCAGGGCAAGGATACCGTCTGCGAGGAACGGGAGGATAATCGGAATTTTCTCGTCAGGGTAGTTGCGTTCTTGTAGACGCATGACTGCATCCAAGGATTCTCCAAAGGTGGACGGATTGAATGCTGCGTCGGCCGCGGTCTCGATTTCGGACACCGACGGTGGCTTTCCCCTGGGCCCCTTGTTCGAGATGGCAGAGAGTCGGCGTAGACAATGCTTCGCCATGACATCCACACGGCCCTCGGAGTGGGTCGTACGTTGCGACATGAACGAGCGTAAGTAGATCTCGAAGTTCTTGGACGGGGGAAATGCAATGAGCAATACGCAGAGTATCTGCCATCCCTTGAAAACGCTCTCCGGGTTCGGATTGCCACTTAGTTGTTTCATTACCTGGCAATATATCTCGTCCCGCAGTTCACCGTGCGTAAGACCCTCTCCCAACAGCCACCGTTCTTCCTCGAGAAGGCTCACGGAGCCACTGGGAAGCGAGGTCGTTGAGCCGTTGTGTGAAGGCTTCTCCCGTTCACGGTCACCCATGATGTGCTGGATCACTTTGAAGATTTTGACAGCGTCTTGCCTCAGCGGACGATTCAATGCGAGGAGCGGGGACGTGAGTGGAGCCTTTTGCCAAGTCATCATTTGAGCGACCGGAACTCTGCGGCGGAATAAGATCCCTGTGCGATGCGTCGAGAAGTATTGCCGGGCATATTCGGATTCCACGAATTGCTGAATGTCGGAGACGAGATCATGAGGAAGTACAGGATATGTCCTAGAGGGATATGATCATCAATCGACTTTTTCCTCAACGAAGTATAAAGCAAACCCTGATGCGAGCGTTGCTATGGGGTTATCACTGTGGTTGGGTGGAGGGCTCCGCGGAGCCGTGATAGGGATTGGTTTAGCAACCTCCCGATTCTTGACTGGGCTCATGTGGATCGACGCCTCTGCAACGTCAGGTCAGTATCATCCTAGTTGCAGACCGATCCAACGTACCCTCATTGGGGATAGGACTACCAATCGCCTTGCCATTCACTGTCGGTGGAGTGGACGTACTCCGTGTCATCCAGAACGCACCATGCGTAGCGTACAAGCCCTTCGTCGGAGATTGCGTGACCTCACGCTTCTCTTTGGATTTCTCTTTCAAAGAACTCGTACTCGTACTAGGCCGTGGCTTGCTTTCCTCAGCGCCCGGACGAAGCGCCATTGGATGACCATGATCCGACGTCGATCTCCTTTCCGACAAGGAAAGCATTTGCACTGCAGCGTTTAAGCTCTGCGGCGGCGATTTATCGGGCACATATGAAGAGGACTTCGATCTCGATCTCGATAGTGATCCGTCTTCGGTATCGGTCATTGCGCCGTTGCTACCCTTCGGCCGTCGTTTCTCCTCCTTTGTACCGGACTTGCCATTTGCAGATGCGATGGACATCGACTTACGTGAAGCGGGGGTAGAAGGCTCCGATGGATATGGAGAGGCGGGAATTGGGGGAAGATTGGTGTGCAAATGATGTCCATTCGACCAACCTCCGCGCGTCGACCCATTTGTTTGTCCATACTGGTCGTTGGTGAAAGAGCGTCTGACAGTAGGTGAGGGTTGTGTACGTCCTCCCTTCCCTGGACTGTTTCCCGTCGAGGCATTCACCCGACCCGGTGAGCTACGTGATGAGGAATATGAGGGACGTGGCTGAGCTCCATCTGCTTCAGGAGACCGAGCTGAACCGAGTCGGGCATCTTTGTCCATGTTCCCGGTTTGTGCACGGGCCCTGCGGTATCCTGGCTGGTCGGGGTTGACTGCATCATTAGTCGTTGTGGTCTTCTTACGCATGCCAGTCTGGGAGAGACGACGGCCGAGAGCAGTTTGCTAATGCATCCCAGTCAGCTTTGTTTGTGAACGAGCAAGGCCAGTGCGAGAGACGAAGTTACTTGGATAACGGTCAGGGGAATAACAAATCCTCCTGGGCGCTCCCAGACGGTTTCCCCTGTTTTAGTTTGATAATAATATGGTATTCCGCCCCGAGACTCATCACTGAGCTCCCACCATTCTCCTTCCTCATTCGGAGGCAGACTGCAACAGAGACGCTGAGCACACTATTTGAAATTCGTCACAGGGAACTTACACAAATGTGCCCACCGGCGGATCCCAACTAACCTGCCCCGTCGCCGGACACGCAAAGAACGTTGTGCTAGTCTTGAAGGAATGCGACCACGCTTGTTCATGTCATCGACGAGACAGAGCATGAGACATCACATACCTGGGGATCTACCAGAGTAACCCAAAAGTTTGCGCCCCACGTCGAGCTGTCCGGATCAACAGGAGGTGTAAACGTCCCTGAAGGACGAGGACTCCGCAGTGGTTCGCCGTTCACGTTGACTTGTGGGACGACCATGGAGGTTTGGGGTGTCGCATCGGTAGCTTTGGATTGGGATTGCTCTTGTGGCGGAGGATTGGGAGTAGGAGAAGGTGCTGACTGATCGAGCTTATCGGATGTGGGGATTGACATGGGACTGCCGGCCGTGTATGTGGTGGATGCGACCGAGGAAGGATCGAAGAGAAGAGAAAGAAAAGAGCGGGCTTGACAGTTGGCAGAGAATCAAAAAGGTAAAATACACAACGAAAATCTCGTCCAAAGGATGGCAACGACACTGATCCGGCTGAGAAGCTGGCGAAACTCCAAACTGTCGCGAAACTTCGAACGTTGAAATTTTGCAGTCGCGAACGTGAGCTTTGGGTACAGATAGACCGCCCCTGGTCCTCCCGTAACCTAATAACCCCAATTAGTAAACCTGTTTGCACCTTCGCTTATACTACTCGGTCAGTGACACTCATTTTGACGAAAGCCTTCGATCGCAGCGCTGAACGACTCGTGAGGTGGTGCACTGACCGTCTATTCTCATTCACCCCACTGGGTTTACCATGGTTTACCATGTTGTCAACTCCTATTGACAGCAACTGTATCATGTCTCGCCGTCGGTCGCAGTTGTCATTGGGGAAAAAATAACATATCAACACGTTGAACGGCAGACTGACCGCGCTTGAGACTTGCTCGCAGTTCAGTACAGCTGCCGATCGGCGGTAGGTTATACTTCTCACTTCTCCAGTTCCTTTGCATCATCCACGAATTTCCTCAATACCTCCACATCTGCTTGATCCCCATCCAGTGACTTCTCAACCCGCTCGTACACCCTGGCAAGCCCTCTGTAAATATCCCCTTCTTTTTCACCCACGAATTCCCCAATCTCCTCCATTTCGCCCACCCATCGATATGCCTTGGGAAGCATCGCTGGTACCTTCTTTACTATCCCAGGCAGTACTCCAGGTTGCGATATGTTTAGCTCTCTCATGAGCGCCTCAGCAGTCGCTGGGGATGATGCATGAGCGGCTAAAGCGATGGTCAGTATTGCTCTCCACGCGAAGCACGGTCGCCTACCCAGTATCATTGTTGTGTACAACCCGATAGTCCCTTTGGAAATACCCTTATATCTTATTCAATATGCCGACCGGCGTCACATTCAGATCAAAGCGTTTCTCACCGCATATGACATTTTCAGCGCACTGGCATCTCCCACACCAGCACCTTCTCCTTGCAGGGGTGACACTTTCAGCCCAAACTTTGACAACGCCACGAACGCATCCAGGACGTCTCCATCCTCGACTGCTGCGGATGCATAAAACGTGGGATCGTAGCCATCTCTCGGAGGACCTCCAATGATGCCCGCATCTATAAACTTGATGCCAGTACCAGCAAAGACTCCAGCGATCCGTTTCACTGTCTCAGGACTAACAGCATTGCAATCCGCGAACACGAATGGCGCGATTTTGCCTTGTGCAGCCCGCTTTGTAGCAGCATCCCTGATTTTGTTTGCGAACGACACCGCATCCCGAGGCGGGAGTATACTTAGGACCCAGTCCGCTTTGACTACGATGTCGGCTAGGGACGCATCAACCATCCCCGCTTGCTTGGCGCGTCGACGTGTCGCTTCCGAACGTCCGTCTAGATCGGTGTATACCGGACAACCTGCTTTGGTGAGCCTTGCAGCGACAGCAGCTCCCATCTCTCCGGCCGCTACGACTGCGAAACGGGGTTTGGCTACGGTGGTCATGGTGTTGATAGGAGATAAACGAGGGCGAGTATAGATCTGTATAGATAGTTCTCGGCCGCATTCTCTCACGTTGCATTTTGATTGGTACAGCGGTTATTCTTAGGTGTATCAACGGACCAGGGGTCGGGAGCATAAGGATACTCAGGAGGTGCACACTGAGTGCCTGTCGAAGAGCGGGGAACTGCGGTTGCCCTTGAAGTGAATATTTTAAATAAATAATGAAGGCCATCTGGTTCCTGGACCTGGGGGTCAGGTTTGCCTTTCATTGCGGTGGTCTCCGAAATAAGAAATGACAGAAAAATCATATAACCTTGGAAATATCATAATTGCTCGGGAAACTCCTCCGCCACCTGCAAGCCCAACCACATTGTCAGTGGGAGGTGTGCCCTGTGGGGAAGAATTGCCGACACATCCCACGGGAAGAACTCGAGGAGCAGATTGATGATCAACAACTTGAAGCATATTAATCAATAATTATCATTTGAGCGAGTTAAATGAATATGTTGGTTGCAAGTCATATTTCCAGCGTCAAGTACGTTGAGTGGTAAGTGGGCCCGACTCGGAGGACTGTCCGGCCGGATCGGTTCCCGCTGGGTCTCCGGACCAGCCAAATCGTTCAGTACTGGCTACGCGAAACACCACTTGGACGCGTGGTCTCAAAGTTACAGGTTTTTCAGGGCCCTTGTATCAACTCACACACCGCCAGGGCTATCCCTGGTCTCCTAAAGTTAGCTCTTTTCACGCATATACTTTGATGAGCTAGTCTGCAGCTCCCAAACCGCGTTTTTCTTGACTCTCACGCAACATACCGAGAAGTCCAGAACCAAGATGCGCCAGCTGAGCACCCTGTATTCGCAGAGGTACATGTGCTCAAAGTACGTCAATGTCACTCCCATCACCTCCTTTGTACGACATCGAACGGGTGAGTCTCCACAGCGCGTGCTATCGTTTAATCCGGTTCACTCCTTTCTCATACTTATTCGGTTTCAAAGCTCACAAGGCTGCCTCGCCCCTGGCGTTCGTGTTTGATATTGTTCGTGACAAGTTCAAGCTTTCTTCGGACGCGAGCATGCTTTCGTTTGGCTTACTTCCCACCCGTGCCTCAGGACGGTGTTCTCATTCGCGGTGACAACGCCCTACCAGCTGCAAAGCGCGCATTGTCGATCTTGGAAGGGAACAATCAATTCGGCGTGTATGTCCTTTTTCCACTCCACCCAGCTTTGCCCGCGTTGACTCGCTCCCGAAGTAAAATACCTTACCTCTTAGTAAACGATCCTACCTCATGTGCTGCATCTCCCATCAAACTCAATCCCACTTTAGCTAACCAATGGCGGTGGCGTGAGCGAGGTAACGCGCTGCCACAGGCTCAGTCAACAACTTGGGGTCGAGGTTAGATCCGCGGTGCGAGATAACCTGTGCTATTCACCGACAACAACTCCACAGATCGATCCTGAACGATATATACAAGCGCATACCGTCTTGAAATCTGTCGTGCACAAATACGCTGATCAACCGGTGTTAGTGCTAGGCGGCAAAGGCGACACGCTCCGCAAAGTTGCTGAAGGGTAATGCCTAATATGTTGATACCCTGTCTAACTGATTAGATCTTTCATATTGAGTATAGATACGGCTTCAAACATGTCTACAACACCCTTGATATTCTTGCCTGGAACAAGTCGTGAGTCCATAAGTTCTACTCGATCCCGTCATCTTCCTAAGTGGAAAGTAGTGCGTGGCCCTTTCACAATCTGACAGATGAAGAACGGGCGTCTGTCAAGGTTGGTCCGCTTGCTGCGTTCCGATCAATCCCTTAATCAAGCGACATCTGGGAGTTCATCTAGATAACCGACTTCTCCAACACCTGCATCGCCGCTATCTTCGTGTTCCATGATCCACGAAACTGGGCCCTTGATATCCAAGTTATGTGCGATGTGATTCGATCTGGTGGTATTATGGGCGGTCCCTACTTGCCAGACCACACGCGAAAAGCAGTCGACTTGATATTCTGCAATCCCGATCTTATATGGAAGTCGGACTTCGATAGGCCTCGACTTGGACAAGGCGCGTTCAAAGAAGCATTCCAGGCTGTGTACAAGGTATGACTTTGAGTGTGTTTCACTTGTATGGCATGGTGGTAACCGGACCGCTGTCACTCTATCATAGTCGTTGGCGGGCACGTCTTACCCGTATACTCAATTTGGAAAGCCGACGTCGGCCACGTACAAATTCGCCGAGAAGGTGTTGCGGGGACGACAGCTGCCAGACAACTTCTCTCTTGACAGAGTGTTCGTAATGCAACGTGGCCGGTCTGCCGGTCGCTAATTCCTGCTTTAGTGCGATAGTTAGGCTGACAATTGCATAATCGGTTTGACAGGTACATGGTCGGAGGTGAGTCGCGGGCTCCGCCACATTAACCGGTAGCAGAATATTCATGTTTTATTTTGCTGTCAGACAACCCAGAATCGGACATTGCAGGGGCGAATGCTGCCCGGTGGAAGTCAATCCTCGTTAGGACAGGCGTTTACGACCCTCGTCAGGGACCGCCAAGCCATCCACCTACGCACGAAGTTGAGGACGTAGAACAAGCAGTGCAGTGGGCGCTGGAGCAGGAGTTTCAGCCGTAAGCGACGACTCGGAGGAGAGGCTCTCGACAAGCACGCCAGGAAGGTTGTATCTAAATAGATAATTGATTCTCACCAATACATAGATACCTCAGACGTAATCGTGGTCATGGTTGTCAGCATGTTTATAAGTAAGTAACATACTCGGTTTTGGTTCTCAGGAGCAGTGGCACACGATGTGAGGCTGTATGACACCGCGTCGATCAGCAGCTCCCAGGACCAAACTTGAAAAGGGTCAGTATATTTTTTTTCTGTTCGACATGCGAAGTGGTGGACCTGGATCTCCCGATTAGTCAGCCTCATAAAGCATCCCATCACTGGTTGTGGCTGGTCGGCCTGTTCAATGAATAGACGGGCAACGAGCGGCGCATGCATTGATCGCGCTTTGTGTGTGCACAGCGGGGGTCGATTGTGATTCGGCGAGAAACATACGCTCGGGTAAGAAGTTTCAGTTAAACTTGACAGCTCCCGTGATTGTTAGATCTATTTTCTTATCACTGCCATTTCGGGCAAATTGCAGAATTCACATTAGGTTAGTATTTGCCTCGGTCATTGATGATGTGTTATGAATTCACAACACTGGACTGGCATCGGAGTTGCAGCTCGTAGGGACGTTGACAATCCCGTGTATAAAGCGCTCCATCTGAAATATGAACACCGATTGAATTTCGAGTGCTCTCAACCTTTTCGGCTTGACCCTCTCAACCTTTTATCATGGCCTGTGGGTCGACCGTTTCCTCCCGTCATCGCGGCGCAGATCCTGCCACGTCCCCCGTTACGGTACCGCAAACTAGGACGGTCATTGAGTACAGGAAGGATGGCGCTGTGTCCAAGATGCGCTCACACAAAGGAAATGTGCCCGTGCTTCCTCAAACGAAGCTCTGTCCTCAATGTCCAGCGAAGTTTACTCGCACTACCCATCTCAATCGTCACTTGCGTACCCGTAAGTTTTGCAATTTTTGCTCGCCAGGCTCGGCACCGGATCTCATACCTTGGACACATACAGACTCTGGAGACAGGTCCCATCGGTGTGATGTAGGCATTCGCAACAATGTCTTTCCATGCAGCATGTCTCACGACCACACCTTGCCAGACCTGTGATGCACAGTTCACCCGCAGTGACTTATTGACAAGACATAAGAAAACATGTGGAGATTCGTGAGTGTTTTGTTTTGTTTTTCGTCCTTTCTCCGACTATCTCCCCCTCTCTTTCCGAGACCGCGCCTTCGTTCCTCAATCTTACCCGTGATTCTAGGTCCCATGCCAACCGCACGAGGCGGAGGTCCTGTCAAGCCTGTGCCGACTCCAAAGTAAAGTGTGACTTGCAGCGGCCATGCAGCAAATGCCTGGCACGTGGGAAAGAGTGCATGTTTGTCATTCGTTCCTCCAGGTTGACCAATGGAGGGATAGCGCCACAGTCGTCGACCACGCCGGTCGAGCGAAGTTCGGATGCAGAAGATCGGACCCCGACCTTGATCCCAACGACTGTTCAACCTGCTGCTTCGCCATCACCGAAGCCGTATGTGCCCTCCGATCATCATTTGCCAATCAATCGACGGACCAAAGGCGACTGCCACTGGGCGACCGCACCGCCAGCTGTTGCATCCGACGGGATCGTTCATAAGCCCGATGGGGTGTCGCCGTCTTCACCTCTGGAACGATACTGTTCAGGTTCACCGAGCGATGTTGGATCTGCGGTCCCCTCGAGCTCCGTTCCATCACATAATCCTTTTGCGACGATGTACCCAGGCGACCTTCTGGAGCCATTTTTTTCTAGCGTATTCACCGGATATAATAATTCTTCCCCCCATCTTTCTTCCGATAGTTCGCTCGGTGCGAGCGATCCAATCATTGCCTCCCCCGCGTCGTCTGTCGACGACCCGATATCGTATACCACTCACAGCCCAGGAGTTAATCACCATTCATTCCATGCCTCTGGACAATCAACATACTATGCAACACCTTCTGATCAACAAGTACAAGACGCCATTTCCAGGGAACACATGCATCTCCACCGACAACGATATACACAAGATCGTCTCCTGAACTCGTTTTCTGGGCCAACTCATCACCTGAAACAGCACGAGCTTTCGGAGGAACAACATTACCGTAAGTTATTTTCTTGCCCAACGTAGTTTCGAGCTCATCTCGGAATTTCTCCCTCGCGTGCAGTGCATTCGTCACCTGCTCCCAGCCGCAATCGCGTCAGAATGACTGGTCCATATCAGGTTTTTGGAAGCGCAAGGCGCGCGCTACGAGAAAGCTACTCCGGCCAAATGCACATCGCATTCGTGGACCCTGTTGAAGGCGATTCTTACGGGCGAAGCTGCGAGTCCTTGTCCTCGCACGGTCTGGAGGCTCGTCTGATCCCCCATTTTTGCATAGGTGAAAAGCCTGTCAGCCAAACTCGGACGAGCGGAAGCTTTTCTCCCAACCAACATTGGCATGTTCCTACGGAGAATGAGACGTTTGATTCTCAATCACGCTATGGTACGTTATATTATTTTGATCGTGCAATGTGAGAAACTAATTCTCGACGGACAATTTCAGATGATCAAAGATACCGACCAACATTTGCGGAATGTTTCGTCGACACACTTCAATGGAATGGAGTGCATGCCATGCGGCGCCAGGTAATAGATCCTGCATGAATACCCTAGAACCCCTAATCGTTTCCTTATGCTCCTTGCTACGCAATGTAATAGCTGATATGTCTACTTAATACCCCAGTACCGGCAGCTCGACGTACAGATAATAATCCCCACACTATGTCCTGGTCTTACTTTTAGCACCATAGTGGTGGACCTGTTGTAAATTACGTTCTTGAATCAATAGTGATTCTCTACTACTTTCGGCGCTCTTATGAGCATATGGATGTGTCGTTTGTGACCGTACCAACTCGGACAATGTTTGGCGTAAACAACATTTGTCCGAGGGTGCACTAGTAGTAGCATGACCTTCCGGCGTTTCCGGATGCAATATCATAGCTCGGCCCTTATATACAAGCCACGACAGTGTACCATCCATCGGAAGTACTGTGGATCGTCCACTCTTAGAGTTAGAGGGCCCATCATGACAGCGGCGGCTGTATGTACACTGTCCAGAGATCCGGCGGGGACTCGGAAGAGGTTAGCGAGCAAGTGGCAGCGAGTCCATTGTACACACAACAGTTTTTGGAATTGCTCATCGCTTGTATGCATACCAGCAGGCCTGTAAACGTGTGGGTACATCTGAGGTGGTATAAAGTGACTTGAAAGAGGCTCCAGCCTGAGAGCAGCGGGGTCTCTTCTCCCGCGATCTGCATAGGCGGCATACCCTCCTTCCTCTTTCGGAACCGCGCCGGTGGCTTTGGTTTCTTGTGCAATGAACTCGACTTGAACGCTCGCGGTGAGCGATGCTCCCAACACCAGCTTTGACGTCCAGCAGACGTGGTCCTTTCCAATACAATGCTAGCAGGAATCGCTCACGCTCGTTTGACCTCCGTGCCACCATTCGTTCGCTCAGTGGACGCTCGAGACTGACCAACTTGGGTGTGCTACTTCTGACCGGATTCGGGTGTATATCTTTCTTCTACAACCTTGCTTTCATCTTCTCAACCCCTTCGACATATCCGTCATCGACCACGTTCCCTGGCTATGCTCCCCCGGACAGTATTCTCGCGACGATACGGCGCGACGAGATATTGGAGAAACTTTCTCACCTGATCATCGTACCTGGTCACGCGATATGGTCGGGCTCGAGACCAGAAGAGGTCCTCGACGAAAATTTATGGACATTGGAGGATTACCAGAGAGGTGGTGGGAGGATATCTGCCTTCGTCGATCACATCAAAGAAGGGTAAGCAGTCGCGCTCCTGAACTCGCGTGCGTGTCATCCCGGACGTGAGGAAAGGCTAACGTTCAGCCGTTATCAGAGCACTTCACGCACTGGAAGACGAGAATTCCCTGCTCGTGTTCAGTGGGTAAGCGCGAGTCATGTGACAGAGACGTTTGTAAGGTTGACTTTCGTTCGTCGCAGGGGTCAAACTAGATTCCAGTCCACCACTACTGAAGCGGAATCATACATGCGACTGGCATTGACCGTGGATCTGTTCCACACTGGTGCTCGTGTTCCGTTTCTTCGAGCCACGACTGAGACGTATGCCCTCGATTCGTATCAAAACATACTGTTTTCCATTGCGCGGTTTCATGAAGTCACTGGGAGATACCCGTCTCAAATTACCGTGGTTGGGTACGAGATGAAGAGGCGACGATTTGAGGAACTACATCGAACGGCAATTAGATTCCCTGCACCGCTGTTCCAGTATATTGGCATCGAACCTCCCGCCACAAGTGATGAAGCCACCACTGCTCGCGAAGGCGAGGTAAGGGTGAATCGCAACCGCTCCTGTGGATTACACTAATTCCGGCATCACTGCGCCTCCCATATAGCTCAAAAATGGCTACCAGCCTTATACCCTTGACATATACGGCTGCCACGACTTCCTCCTTTCCAAAAGAAGGGGTAGGAATCCCTTTATTCGGTTTCATTCCTACCATGCTTCCGCGCCAGAACTGCGTGGCTTGCTGGAGTGGTGTCCGGACGATCCCAAGGAAATCTACCAGGGTCCATTACCCTGGGACGTGTTTGGGTGATGTGGCAAGAACCTTTTCACGACCTATCGTCTCATACATAGATAACGCCTCTCCAATAAACGTAATTTATTTGCAGGCCGCACAGCGCTGCATGACGTGGGCCATGTGGATTGTGAAAGAGTCTCCGCTCGCCAGGGTCCTCTCCCTATATGTGGGACAAGGTTTATGCCATCAAGTAGTGTCCGGATTTGGACAACGCGCGGATATGTTTTCCCAGTACGACGATCGGAGAGATCAAGAGGCGAGGTATGGCTGCGCGGAAAACACACAATTTGATGATTCTGCTGCCGTGTGACTACTAACGATAGCTGTGGTACTAGACTCACTGGACTCAACCCCATCACCGTGCATCCTTTGGTGCGGATCCGCCAAGACTCCGTTCGTGGAACGCACCATGAATGTGCTAATATGAGGCGAGTTCATGGTATTTGGGGAGCTGATTTATTATGCTCTGATCCGTGGTTGTTTGCAGGTCGCCTCCCTTTGATGCCAGGAGTTGTTCTGGACAAGCTGAACCGCCTGGCGGGGTTTTCTCTCCCAATGACAGCGCGTAGCTCTAGTGCCCCTGAGACAAATTGCGGTTTAGCGAATCAGCCACCAACGTTTGGCTGACTCTGCCCATCAAGGTGAACGCTCGGCCTTCACATTCATCTCCGAGTGCGACGAAGAAGAATGTCAATGGGAAACGCGCTCCAGGTTAGGGTGGTCTCCTGTTTTGCATTTCGTCAGAGGAGTCCTGATCTAGAACCCCCCAATACCTTCATCGCGATGCTGATGAACCACGGCCGCAACCCATTTTATGCGTGCATGATGTCACCTCGCACCTCTAGTCTGCCAGTTTCTTCCGCAAAAGTCACGGGGAGATGGTTCTTCCGCGATCGCCTCAAGACATCCTTGTGTCCAACGTACGTCGAACGCCGGGCACTGGGCGCCGCATCTTCCTCAATTAATGGATCCTGCCACTAGTGAACTTGAATCTCAGGGTACGCCATCGAGATCGAAATCGACCCGGCAAAAAAATTGTTCGCGCCCGTTCGCACCTAGTGATCACTGCTCTTCATTGATCGTTGGTCAAATATGCGTGCAGCAGTCAATTACCAGGCTAAGGTGAGGAGAGGTCAGTTTCACTATTTGTCCATCAATGTGGTGGCTTACGGAGATGAACAAAAATATTTTTTTTCCTCGATTGCACTACTGTTCATCAGAGGATGAGTTAGCTGGACGATGCCAACTGCGAGTGAAGCAACAACTTCACCTCGAATGCAAAGAGGTCTGGAGATTTCCTCGTTCACTTCCGCGTGTCACCTACGAGCTTCAAGGTGTCGCCACCATCAACAAAGATCCTGCCGTTTTTGGTTCCATGAGCGCGCTGCGCTGGTGCGGCGTGGAACATAGTCGAGATTGCTGACAAGGCGGAATATAGAAAGGCCGGCTTGTCGGATCTTGCATTTGGATAACGGTGGTATTTGACTTATCGTGCGTTACACACGAGCTGGCCCGGTTTGTTCCCTGCGGTGCGCAGTCGTGCAATGGCGCTAACATCTACGCCCTGTGTTGGATTGTTAGATCTTTTTTAAAACGACATCGCTCGTACCGTTTTTATTCCGGCCAGTTGACTGACTTCAAGATAGGCCTGCATGTGGAGAAAGTTCATGTCGCTGCCTGCGGGTGCAACATTCGGGTCAGGTCATCATCCGCGAAGGCGTTGATGTAGTGGGCAGCATGGTGCGTGAGTAGACTTACATCGTGCCATTCCACAGATTCCAAATGATCTACCTTCATAAGGATCACACAGTCGACTCTTACGACCAGAAGACCTTGTGGACGATGTTTCGCGACGTTCAGCTGGTATGTGCCATTGTCGTCACTCAGCCATATCACGAAGAAGAACCTACCTTCTCGCGAAAATCCGCCAAGTGAAGCCGGAAGGGTAAGGCTGACGAGGGTATGGTAAAGTCGTAATTGCCAGATGTTGAGTGGGAAGAGCCGAGCGCATTGTCTCCGTCTTCACAAACGACGAGGAGGAAAATGTGGATGACCATGGGAAGAGACGATGCTCCGGAAGTCCGCCGATTCCGAGGTACTTGATCCCCTTCTGCCACCAAACCTTGTAACGAAACCCATGACTATGATCCCTAATATTTTCGATCCCTGGAAGGCTGGAACGTCGTGACCCCTCGATTACCTAGTCTCCCGTAGGCAGCCCCTTTGGTAGGAAGACAGTTCTTCTAAGGTCGATTACCTGAACACAGCAATTTCGGGAGATCTGGCGCGCTGATGGCGGCGTTAGGATACAAATGTCGATAACGACATCGCGCTTAACAGGCTTCTTTGTGTTTCTTGAGCTGTGTGATCCTTCTAATTAGTAAACAAGGCTTCCCGCTTCAACTTGGTTGCCTTGTGATGCAAACTACTTACCCTTCAAATATATTGGAGGACTACGAAGTCGGGATACGAACTGCGCCTGTTTAATGATTACAGATATATTGATGATCAGACACCAACTTCTGGATTTCTGATGAAAGTGAACCGTAGAACAACCGAAGTGCGGCCCAAGGATGCGTTGCACTGTATACCCCCTTTTGTTGGTGTGATGTTCAAACGACCATTTGTCGCCTGTGGATATGGCCTTTGCTCCAGTCTTAGAAAACGTACAGATATGTCGCGTAGCCCTGTTTCGACGGAATGAATGCGAACAGACTCCACCAGAGAATGTCAAATATCACACACTGGATCCGATGTTCACTCCGTATGCAATCCTTGCGACACGATTTCGTGGATAATCATTTCCGCCATCCGCCAGAGCATCCTAGCTGGTCCAGGACATTCTTTAAAATTACAACACCAAAATCGTGGATCACGTTCTTCACTACACACCTTAGGTTCGGACTCCAGAGCAATACAGGGTGGTGTTTCATAGAACTGGTGTCGAAGTGACGTCGAATTGGGACCACGAAGTTTGCACAAACGGCCGGCACAAATGTAGGAGAAGCCATGAATGAGGATCTGAGGGCGAGGCACGAGCTCGGACAGAGCCGAGACTCGTGCAGTGTCGGGTTTCGGATCACTCCGATCCCCATATGTTCTGATCTCCGTTGGTTCCCCTTCACCACCATCTCTCTCTATCTCGTACACCAACCTCCACCTCTATCTCGTGTTCTCAGCATCATGCCTTCTTCCTCCATCGCGCGTACCCCTCCACACCGTCCCAATCGTGCACCCCCCCCGGCGGGCGTGCATTTGAACCCCAACATAGACGACGCTGAGTTCGGCGTTCTCGACGACGATATCACCGGCGATGTTCTCGATTCCTCCACCATGGAATCTCTCATACTCGAGTCTGGCAGCTCCTTGCTCCATTCTCCTCAGGTAGGTTCTCGCCGCTCTAGACAACCCTCTCCTCCTGCTGTCGGAGGTTTCTCTGTACCTTCGGCTGCTCCCCCTCCCACGAAGCGATCTCGCCAGGCTTCTGCCCCTGTTTCCCCGGGCATGAATCGTGAAACGCGCTCCGTTGCCAAGATCAACCAGAAACTCGCCGACCAGAAGCTCGCCGACCAGAAGCTCGCCGAACAGAAGCTCGCCGAACAGAAGCTCGCCGAACAGAAGCTCGCCGAGCAGAAACTCGCCGCTGTCACCAGCTCCCTCGGCATCTCTAGCTCGCCGGGTGTCTCGCTCTCCTTAGCCCCTGCCTCAAGTTCTGCGGCGGGCGGATCTCCAGGTTCGACCTCGGCTACACTGGTGAACCCGCCAGGCTCTGCGTCAACTTTAGCTAGTTCTCCCAAGAAGAGCACGGGCTCCCCCAAGAAGTCCACGAACTCCCCTAAGAAGATATCCACCGCCGACAAAGGTAAATCTCGCGCCCTCTCGCCTCCAACTATCAAGATCGCTCCCGCGACTCCCCCTGTTACATCCTCCGCAAATACCTTCCTCGCTCCCACTACTCCTGGGGCGTCCTCCTCATCTAATACCTTCTTCGCCCCTGCAACCCCTGGAGCGTCTAGCTCTCTGAATCCGTCCTTCTCATCTCCGCTAGCTTCGTCTTCACCTCGCGCGTTATCTCGCGAGGACCTCCAATCTGCTATGCTTTCCCTCCTTGGTCTTCCGGGGTTCTCCCCTGGGCCTATACCACCCAATTCTTCGGGCTTCTTTCCCTTGCCTTCACGTGAGCATCTGCCTTATGCTTCATCTTCTTTACCTGCCGCTCTCTTGGCACTTCTCAGCCGCACTTGGCTCATATCTTATCCTCTTTAGTTTCTTCCCCTCGGGAGTTCATCTCTGACCCCGCGCAACTTCTGGGGCTCGTTTCGCGCTCGCGTGCACCTCCTCTTTCCGCCCCCCCTGTCTCTGGGTTCGCTCGGCTCATCTCCCCTGACGACCTCATCGATCATCCTCACGTCGTCAGGCTCCTTCGTGAAGGTTGGACTTCGCATATCCCCATTCACTGCCTTGCCACTGCTTCCTCTCGGGCTCTCCTTCATTTCACTGGCGAGCCGCGTGCAGTCAGGGAAGAAGACGAGTTCTTCATGTCCACCGATGCGTACCGTGAGGCGGCGGCGATCTTTCCTCGCTTAATTCGCGCCCACCTTCCTAATCCCAACGCTGGGGCGATCGCGGACGCTTTCCACAAGCACTTCGCGCTCGTCACATCCTCTCATAACTTCACGAGTAAATTCGATGTTTGGCGCGCTTATTGTATCCAACTTCGCAAGATGTACCATCAGAACTCTAGTGTGTTCAACCCTGGTGATTTCCACATGGAACTGTGGAACTTTTGCGCTTCGCAGCTCAAGGAGAAGAGGGAGTCTACCCTCGAGGCTCGCCTCCAACTTCTCGAGTCGCGCGAATCGCGCGGTTCCTTTCGGAGCTCGCTACCAAGCAGTTCAGTCGGGGCCAGCAGCTCAGGCAACTTCCCGAGCGGTTCGGGCAGCTCGTCCTCACGCACCTCTTCATCCACTCCTTCCGTCTCCTCTGGTGGCTCCCGTCCTGCAGCCCGTCCATCGTTCCCCTACGCCGCCGACAGGCATGGGAAATGCTTCGTTTGTCTCGGCCCCCACCTTACCAAGGAGTGCCCCTCTTCCTCCAACGGCTGGGTGTCCCGCAATCCCAAAGGAGTCTGGCTCGACTCACAGGGTCGCTCCTACTGCTATAGCTGGAACGGGCTCCGGGGCTGCTCCCTGTTCGATTGCAAACACTGCCACCTTTGCTCCGTGTGTGGGTCGGGCGACCACAACGCCCAGTCCCACCCTTCTGGCTGAGCTCTTCCCCATCGTGACCCCTCTCCTCCCCGACAAATGGGAGGAGATGCTCCGTGCCTGCGGGGACACGGTCTGGTCGCGTTTTTCTGACATCCCCGATGGTCTGCGTTTCGGTTTCCGCCTTGGCGTTTCTTCTACTATCTCATCCTCATTCATGCCTCCGAACCATAAGTCTGCCATTGAAAACTCTTCCTTCATCACTGCCCAGATCGAGAAGGAGCTCGCCGCTGGTCGCTATTCCCCTCCTTTCGATCCTGTGGTCTTCGAATCTTTATTCGGCCCTTTTCGCACCTCCCCTCTCGGGGTCGTCTTTCACTCCACTACTGGCAAGCCTCGTCTCATTCAAGATCATTCGTTTCCTCGCAACGACCCTCTCATGCACTCTATAAATTCCGAAATCGATTCCTCTTCCTTTCATTGCGACTGGGGCTCCTTCTCTGACTGCTTCCTCCTCGTTGCTCGTGCTCCCGCGGGTGCTCAGGCTGCTGTGTTCGATGTCGACGCGGCTCATCGTCGCATGCCGGTTGCCCCGGTCGACCGTTTGCATGTTTGCATTCTCTGGGACGGTAAAGTCTACATCGATCATTGTTGCTGTTTCGGCTGCTGCAGTTCGTCGGGCATCTTTGGCCACTGTGCGGACGGTATCGTTTGCATCTACCGCTTCAACTCGATCCAGGATCTTATCAACTGGGCTGACGACTTCGTCTTCTTCCGCTACCCCATCCGGTACATGGATGGTTTGCCTGTGGTCGGTCATCCCTCCCTTCTCTCTCCTCGCGCCTTGCCTCGAAACCCTTTCTGACCTCTTCATCTTTTCATACAGTTCTCGTACGACGCCTCTCTCATTTGGAGAATCGCGGGTGATCTTGGCTGGCCTTGGGCCGCCAAGAAGTTCATCGACTTCGCCACTCGTTTCCCCTACCTCGGTTTTATTTGGGACCTCGACCTCAAGCATGTTTCTCTTCCCGACAACAAACGTGCAAAGTACCTGTCTCGTCTGGCTTCGTGGTCGAGCGGCTCCTCTGTTTCTCACCACGATTGCGAGGTCCTCATAGGTACCTTGAACCATTGTGCCGTTGTCATTGTAGGTTCCCGTTCGCATCTTCCTGGCCTTTATCGTTTCGCTGCATCTTTTTCGACCGCCTCGCCTTTCTCTCGTCGTCGGATTCCTAAAACTATTCTGGAGGACATCGCTTGGTGGCAGGGTCAACTCTCTCTTCCCTCCTGTGGTCGTTCGATCTCGCTCGCCCCCGATCTTCATCCCTCCTCTATTTTCGTCGACGCCTCCTCGTCCTGGGG